>JABUQX010049854.1:42500-44720 GCA_015478945.1 Trachelipus rathkii | reverse complement strand
ATCAGTATTAAACTCACCAAATTCTTTTAAAACCCTAACTGGGTATTCAGGCCAATTGGAGCTTGGAGCTTGTCTGGAAATCAGTAGCTTATTTTTTCTCCCTTCAGAGATAACGTTTGGGTAAAAACAAGTCTTTTTATCATAGTTGATCCAGTTTGTTGAAACAATAGCTGGAGCATCATTTTCCTCCGTAAAGAGCACAATGGCAAATTCCATTTTTTATTTAAATATCTATAAATTTTACAATTCTCTGTAGAATAAATTGGAAAAGAGTAATAGTGGAAAGGCAACTTGCTTATTTATCATCAAAAGAACTGTTGTAAAAGCTGCAATTCTCAAAAAAATTACCTACAAATAAAACATCTTTTGAGAGTTATGAGAAAACACCATATTTTCAACCACAACACTCCCACATTTCAAGGAGCAATAATTAAGAATTAGGATATGCTGTTAAAATATTTTAGCCGGAAAACTGAATACAAGAATATTGTTTGGTTGCATGTAAACTTGGAAGAAGAGTGCCTCTAAAGTAAGATTTGGAAGTACTAGGAAATTACAATTAAAAGTTAATTTTGAAAGAAGATATGAATTTCAAAATATCCTTTCAATTAACCTATTAACTTAATTGGAAAATAATCTAAAAAGAGTGTAACAGAGGAAAGGCGACTTGCTTATCATCAAAAGGAAGCAAAACCATTTTCCCTACAATATCAGTAGATGACCTTTCTTGAAGAGCGGATAAATTAGAAACTTTATATATACCTAAAATAGAACTGTCTATTAAAGGCCTGTCGTAAAAATTGCATTTTTCCAAAAATTCCCTACAAAGGATAACCATCTCTTTAGAGTTATGAGAAAACACTATATTTTCAACCACAACAACACTCCCACATTTCAAGGAGCAACAAGAATTTGGATATGTTGTTAAAATATCATAAGAGGAAAACTGAATACATGAATATTGTTTGGTTTCATCTGAACTTGGAAGAAGAGGGCCTCTAAAGTGAGATTTGCAAAAACTAGGAAAATTACAATCAGAAGTTAATTTTGAAGTAAAATATGAATCTGATAACATCTTTTCATTTAACCTATTAATAACCTGCTGCAATGGCTTATCTCCTTTTCGGACCATTCTCTTAAAAGACTGTAGAAAGTTCTCAAAGGGAAATGCACTTGATAAATCAAGAGGACCAAAATCTTTGATACTATCTGCAAGGTGTATCAGGCCATGCATATTGTGGGTTAAATATTGTTGCCCATACAAATTCATAGTTGTGGTAACAAAATGCTTTAACAGATTTTTTGCATATTTGCAGTACTCATCAATTGTACAAAATGTTGGACTAAGAAGAATGAAAACTGAAATAGATAAACTTAAAAAGTGATCATACAATGACTGGTACTGCTTTTTAAATACTTTTTTTAGAACAACAGGCCCAGTATACAGCAAGAATTGTCTAAACTCTGTTGCCTTCCATCGTTTAATTTCATCCAAAGCACGAGGCTTCCTATTGAACTCCATAGGCATACTATTTTTTAATAAAATTAGCTCAGTAGATATCATGTTGATGATTCGAGTTGGCAACTTTTTAGGAACTGCCCCAAAAATCCATAAATAGAGGAGACTACGAACAACCCCAAGACAAACTAAGTGCATATAGTCAAGAGGAAAACATCTCATAAAATCAAGTCCTGGAATTGTGGTAAGCAATGTTTCACCAGTATGAAAATCTTCATCATCTCGTCTCAAGAAGGATTCATTAGTCCTTCCGACAGCATCACATTCTGGAAAAGTCATGCGATTGTTTATCCATACTCCTGGTTGTATACACTTTGTACATGAACTATAACCTGCATGACCTTTAATATTTAACAAAAATGATTTTGCCGGACCATCACAAATAAATCCTTTAACTGATATAGACAAAGATTTGCCATCTATGTTAAGTCCTTGCCTCATTAAAATTTTTATTTCATTAACAAATTCCCTTAAATAAGATGCACAACTTTTTGGTTTACCCTTACCACAGTAAACACCAATTGGAAACACAACCGATTTTATAGAGGGAACATTAGCTACCATACCTAAAATAGGCCAAAGGTCAGTGGAGCTGCTTTTGAAAAGAGGCAAACCATCAATATTAAGAACTAGCTGAATATTTGATATATTTTCTTTTACATTCTTCCAAATCCTTCTTAACACTCTTTCTAACCCTATAT
>JABUQX010049854.1:32500-35000 GCA_015478945.1 Trachelipus rathkii | reverse complement strand
AATTCACTATGTGTGTACTTTATAATTAAAATAATATATATATATATATAATAAATATATATATTAATATAGACTCTTTTATATAATATATATATATATATATATATATATATATATATATATATCCTTATAGGCCCTTTTCTGTTTTACGCTTGGGTCAGTTTTGTTTTTTGTTTTTGTTTTTTTAATATATTGCTAATATATAAGATACCAACAATGAATTTCAGTGGTAACGGACATTTCAAAAGTCTCAAAAAATATTTTAAATAATTTTTTAAAAATCACATTTATGTTAAATATTGTTTTAAAAAATGAAATATCTCGAAAAAGTACGACACTTACAGAAAAAACCAATTACATATTTGAATCAGCGTATAAAGCATTACAAATATGTAAAAAAAAATAGGGGGCTCGAGCTGACGCGGGGACAGAGGGGGGGACGTTTTCCATACCCGTAGGGGAGGGGCGGGAGGAACCCTCGCGACACCCAAATACTCAAAGAGCGGGGGTTCCGGAGATGCTCCGGAGGGGAAATAGTTCCACCCTGTCCGTTCCCCCAGAAAGGGCCCGAAGAACCCGACTCTAGCTATTTTTGCGGTTTACCCTTTGGGGTATTTTTTTGTTAAAAAAAAAATAAAAAAATTTAAAAACTGGACGGAGTCGTTTAAAACGTAAAAGTCTTATATATTTTGAATCATGCCTTTACCACTTAAATGATTGTTAGCATCATATACTAAGAAATATATACAAAAAAAAAAAAAAATAAAATTCAAACTGACAAGCCGTAAAAACAGAAAAAAAGTCCTATATATAAGTATATATATTATATATATATATTATAATATATATATATTATATATTATATATATATATATATATATATATATATAAATATATAAATATAATATTATATATATATATATAATATATATATATATATATATATATATATATATATATATTATATATATCATATATATATATAGTATATATATATAATATAATATATGTGTGGGTCTATTAAAACGTTGTTATAAGGTTATTATTATAAGGTTATTCTTATAAGGTTATTTTAACGTTATTATAAGGTTATTATTATAAGGTTATTATTATAAGGTTATTTTAACGTTAGTTAGTATGACTTAGTTGAACCTTAGAGTAACCTTAAGTTTGGCAATTCAAAGTCACGGTTGGCCGTAAGCGCTTCACCGCTATCTGGATAAAATAATAATAATAATAATAATAATAATAATAATAATAATAATAATAATAATAATAATAATAATAATAATAATAATAATAATAATAATAATAATAATAATAATTAATAATAATAATAATAATAATAATAATAATAATAATAAAATAATAATAATAATAATAATAATAATAATATAAAAATTAATAATATATTAATAATAATTCAAAATAAATAATAATAATAATAATAATAATAATATAATAATAATAATAATAATGAATAATAATAAAAATGATAATAATAATGATTTTAATGATTTTAATCACTGTAGTGTAGATTGTAGAGTAGACGTAGAGTATAATTGTAGAATATAGAAAATTAAAAACTTTACCGTTTACTTTCGAAAAGGAAATTTAATAAAAAATTTTAAATTGTCCCACGCCTCCACTTGATCTTCTTCACGCCTCCCTAGGGGGGGCACGCCCCACCGGTTGGGAACCACTGCTCTAAACAATATCAAAATAAGAAAAAATCGTATCTGTTCTTTCTTTTTTCACTAATAATTTTAAGAAAAAGTAAGTTTTTATTTCGAGAAAGAAAAAGCTCATATATCATTTCTTTATTCACATAAGTCAGATGATATGTTTCAGTGTATTAAAGAAATTGGCTAGTTAACAAAACGTTTTATTTAAAACATTTTTTTATATACTAAATATTATTTTATTTATTAATTATTTTAAGTGCTTTCCAGTGCCATCAGCTCAAAATAGTGGCGTATGCAAAAAATTTAAATAAGGAGATACGTAATCGCCAACCTCTTCTTGTTTTCAAAATTTAACATTAATATAGATTTCTATAACGCTTATTGCAAAATTTATGTTTTTAAAAGTTTTTACATGTTCATGAAAAATATGGTGAAAAAAAGGTACAGAAACAATAACTTATTTTGTTATTATTTTTATTGTTTAGAAAAGGGAAAAAGGCAAAATATTTTATTTTAGAACTTATCTCTTTCTTGATAAGTCCCTGACCACTGAGATATTAGAGCTCAAAAGTATCTGGCAAGAAATTTTCTAGCCCAAAACACACAAGATCTTCTTTATGGATATTATTTTTATAAACATTTTGTTATTTTTTCCTATAAAGAACACTTCATTTTTTAAAAGATTTTTTAAAAGTTAATACTCTGATTTGTAATATGACTAATGTAAAACTTACACTATTTTAATATTTTGTATAGAATATTTTGTTAGATTCTTAAAGAGAGTCGGATATACATTTAAGTTATTTAATATATAT
>JABUQX010049854.1:17500-20000 GCA_015478945.1 Trachelipus rathkii | reverse complement strand
AAGAGTGTTAAGAAGGATTTGGAAGAATGTAAAAGAAAATATATCAAATATTCAGCTAGTTCTTAATATTGATGGTTTGCCTCTTTTCAAAAGCAGCTCCACTGACCTTTGGCCTATTTTAGGTATGGTAGCTAATGTTCCCTCTATAAAATCGGTTGTGTTTCCAATTGGTGTTTACTGTGGTAAGGGTAAACCAAAAAGTTGTGCATCTTATTTAAGGGAATTTGTTAATGAAATAAAAATTTTAATGAGGCAAGGACTTAACATAGATGGCAAATCTTTGTCTATATCAGTTAAAGGATTTATTTGTGATGGTCCGGCAAAATCATTTTTGTTAAATATTAAAGGTCATGCAGGTTATAGTTCATGTACAAAGTGTATACAACCAGGAGTATGGATAAACAATCGCATGACTTTTCCAGAATGTGATGCTGTCGGAAGGACTAATGAATCCTTCTTGAGACGAGATGATGAAGATTTTCATACTGGTGAAACATTGCTTACCACAATTCCAGGACTTGATTTTATGAGATGTTTTCCTCTTGACTATATGCACTTAGTTTGTCTTGGGGTTGTTCGTAGTCTCCTCTATTTATGGATTTTTGGGGCAGTTCCTAAAAAGTTGCCAACTCGAATCATCAACATGATATCTACTGAGCTAATTTTATTAAAAAATAGTATGCCTATGGAATTCAATAGGAAGCCTCGTGCTTTGGATGAAATTAAACGATGGAAGGCAACAGAGTTTAGACAATTCTTGCTGTATACTGGGCCTGTTGTTCTAAAAAAAGTATTTAAAAAGCAGTACCAGTCATTGTATGATCACTTTTTAAGTTTATCTATTTCAGTTTTCATTCTTCTTAGTCCAACATTTTGTACAATTGATGAGTACTGCAAATATGCAAAAAATCTGTTAAAGCATTTTGTTACCACAACTATGAATTTGTATGGGCAACAATATTTAACCCACAATATGCATGGCCTGATACACCTTGCAGATAGTATCAAAGATTTTGGTCCTCTTGATTTATCAAGTGCATTTCCCTTTGAGAACTTTCTACAGTCTTTTAAGAGAATGGTCCGAAAAGGAGATAAGCCATTGCAGCAGGTTATTAATAGGTTAAATGAAAAGATGTTATCAGATTCATATTTTACTTCAAAATTAACTTCTGATTGTAATTTTCCTAGTTTTTGCAAATCTCACTTTAGAGGCCCTCTTCTTCCAAGTTCAGATGAAACCAAACAATATTCATGTATTCAGTTTTCCTCTTATGATATTTTAACAACATATCCAAATTCTTGTTGCTCCTTGAAATGTGGGAGTGTTGTTGTGGTTGAAAATATAGTGTTTTCTCATAACTCTAAAGAGATGGTTATCCTTTGTAGGGAATTTTTGGAAAAATGCAATTTTTACGACAGGCCTTTAATAGACAGTTCTATTTTAGGTATATATAAAGTTTCTAATTTATCCGCTCTTCAAGAAAGGCCATCTACTGATATTGTAGGGAAAATGGTTTTGCTTCCTTTTGATGATAAGCAAGTCGCCTTTCCTCTGTTACACTCTTGTTAGATTATTTTCAAATTAAGTTAATAGGTTAATTGAAAGGATATTTTGAAATTCATATCTTCTTTCAAAATTAACTTTTAATTGTAATTTCCTAGTACTTCCAAATCTTACTTTAGAGGCACTCTTCTTCCAAGTTTACATGCAACCAAACAATATTCTTGTATTCAGTTTTCCTGCTAAAATATTTTAACAGCATATCCTAATTCTTAATTATTGCTCCTTGAAATGTGGGAGTGTTGTGGTTGAAAATATGGTGTTTTCTCATAACTCTCAAAAGATGTTTTATTTGTAGGTAATTTTTTTGAGAATTGCAGCTTTTACAACAGTTCTTTTGATGATAAATAAGCAAGTTGCCTTTCCACTATTACTCTTTTCCAATTTATTCTACAGAGAATTGTAAAATTTATAGATATTTAAATAAAAAATGGAATTTGCCATTGTGCTCTTTACGGAGGAAAATGATGCTCCAGCTATTGTTTCAACAAACTGGATCAACTATGATAAAAAGACTTGTTTTTACCCAAACGTTATCTCTGAAGGGAGAAAAAATAAGCTACTGATTTCCAGACAAGCTCCAAGCTCCAATTGGCCTGAATACCCAGTTAGGGTTTTAAAAGAATTTGGTGAGTTTATTTTTTAATATATTTCTATTATATTATATTATTATATATATATTATTATATTATATTAATTATATTAATTATATTATATATTATATATATATTATTATAATATATATATATATAAAATAATATATATATATATATAATATATATATATATATATAAATATATATATATATATATATTATATAGAGTACGCTGCGGCAAATGCCCAGTGGGCAGGCATTTACAAAATGGGCATTTGAAGGCATTTGCCCATTTCATAAATGCCTGCCCAAAACTGGGCATTTATAAAATTATCAGTAAAGGA
>JABUQX010049854.1:10000-15000 GCA_015478945.1 Trachelipus rathkii | reverse complement strand
CTCAAGATGTTCCTCAAACCAGCAGTTGCATATCTCATTCACCCATTCTTGAAACTCCTCAAAAAATGATTCTACAGTCTAAAATGCTCAGTAATAAAGAGAACATCACTTGCATTTCAGTCAAATCTCCAATCAAAGGTAATTTTTAATAATCATTACTTAGATATGTTAACTTATTTGGCTACCGAAATGCTCATTTTCAATTTTTTATTTTATTATGGCTTAAAATCCACTTTCAAATGATAAGATGTAGATTCAGTGGAGGCCTCCAGTAATTTTTTATACATTTTTAAAAATTGGTGATTTATTTTTTTTACAAAGAATTTGATAAATTATGTATTAATTCTTGTCACTTTTTATTATAACTTTCATAACTTAATTTGTTTCAGAATGCAATTGCGTCATCAAACGCACGAACATTTATCAAAAATCTGTGTCTGATGTTGTTCTAACAGAAATACTAACTGGCATAGAGAAACTCAATTCAAAATTGGACACTTTGTTGATTCAACTTCCAGATCAACAGATGCAAAAAAGTGAAGAATGTAATTTAATTTCTTCCATTCCGCTAGGGATAGACGATTTCATCAAACTCAATGAAAAATTGTCAGGAAAAACTCTTCCTTTAAAAAAAAACTGGTATTATTTTGTTTTTCTTATCTCTAAGCTAGACATAGACAACCTTTAATATATATATATATATATATATATATATATATATATATATATATATATATATATATATATATATTATATATATATATATATAATAAATATATAACATATAATATATAAAAAAAGAATATCATTCTAAAAATAAAATTATGTAACAATGCTCATGAAATGGAAATTGCATTTCGAGAAAAAATAGCACACGTATGGAAATGTAATGTTTACCCATGTAGGAAAGTTAACAATAGACTATAACAACTATATGCGTGAGGTAATATATATATATATATATATATATATATATATATATATATTCTATATAGATATATAATATATATATATATATATATAATAAATATATTATATGATATATATATTATAATATATATATGATATAGCTACGCATACATATATATAAGAATCTTTAATATATATCATAATTCTAGCCTTGGTTCCAAGTATAAAACTTCTTGTACTTAAATACACTTTTTTTATACCTCCGAATTCTCATAAAACGAAAGAAATACATAACCTTGAGCCTGTTTGTATTTACGGTACTTCTGCTAAAACGAATACCTTTCGCAAACATAACCTCAATCTGGCAAATTTAATTAACCTACCTTTATGTTATTTTCATATTATCATTAAACTAAATTTGGTTCTTTTATTTCTTATATATGTCTCTAAATAAAAATATTAACTACTTTAAATGAGAGAACAATGTAAAAAGTATGTAATTATTTAATATCATTTAAAAATTACAAAAAAAAAAAAAATAAATAAATAACTAAAATAAAATAAAACCATATAATAATCAAACATCACTACTATAACACAAATATATAAAACTAATAACACTAAAATAATAATCAATAAAATAACATATATAATATATATATACTATATATAAAAATAAATAAAAAGTAAAAATAAATAAAAATACATACATAATACATATAATATAATACTATAGTTCTTCTATGCATCAAATTCATTCAGCAAACTTTGTTGTAGTAAAAAACTTTTATTTAACACAAACTTAGCACTACTAAAGATTACATTTAAAAAAAAAACTACAATACTCATTTATAACAAACAAAACAGTAAAAAAATTAACTTTATAAGGCACGTGCACGTTGAAAGAGAATATTTATACGATAGCTTTCATTTCATCAGAAACCTCTTCAGTAGTATTAGTTTTTTCAAAGTGCTTAAAATTACAACTAAATTAAAATCTTGTAAACGTTCCTGTAGGTGACTGTGACATGGCGGAGGGCTACAGGCATCTTGAAACCGTTTTCAAACAATCTTGATTCTTTATTGCTCGCAATATAAAAAACTTTTATCCAACCAGCCTATTTTAATGTCAAGACGAAGAGCTTCACTCTCGGCTGCAGTCACACATGCTTGGCGGAAGATCAGCTCGTGGCAGCCCAACACTTTGGAATGTCAAACCCGCCTTGGCCGGTGGTCATCATCATCGATAGGAAGAGAGATCGCACTACTGAAGAAGGATAGGATATCGCTCCGTTTGACGACCTGGTCAAATACAAATCTCACCCATGATTTCTATGTCACGGGGGGTTCCCCGATCCTCCCCATTTACTCCTCCAGTTGTCTCACTCACGGACGTTCAATCTCTTATGCTGCGGATTCGCGTTGCCAATCTCGACACCATATCGAAGCAAAAATATCTTTCCCTGACAAAGCACAAGAAACAAAAATAAATACCTCTTCAGACCATCATCGCGCACAATTCAGCAAATTACTATTACCCGAATACATACCTACATTTTAAACGATCAGTGATCGCAATAATATTACCTAAACTCCCTCTTGAAAACTACTCTGAATAAGATGCTAACCATCTCAGCCTTGTTCCTCTTTCGTTTCGTTTGGGATTTCCCCTGTCGTTAGTTTGCTAACAAGTATAGCCGCATTCTCGTGTGCTGTGGAGATCCCTGTACATCCACTCAAAAAAAAAAAAAAAAAAAAAAAAATATTTAATATTATTATTATTATTATTATTATTATTATTATTATTATTATTATTATTATTATTATTATTATTATTATTATTATTATTATAATTATTATTATTATTATTATTTCTTTATTCCAGATGAAAATACTGATGACCTTTGGAGGAAGAGATTCAAAAGGTCTTGCATGCAATATTCTCAAAAAACTTTTGGTAGATGATGCTGCAGAGAGGTATTCCTTAACAGGAAAAGTATTCAAAAACGGAATGCTAAAACAGTCATTCGAAAAGACTGAGATTTACAAATTAATTTTAGGTAAGTATTTCTAATTTCTTTAGAGTGAATCTATGAAAGAGTATCGAAAATGCGTACACAGACATCCTTGAAAAAGCCATAGTTGTATTTTACTTTTTTTATTTCAGTCTTGAATTTTACGAACGCGTTATGTTTTTGTTTTTTTAAATTAATTTTTCAATTTATAAACTGCAGAAAGTCCTTAAGTTATTTCCTTGTTCTTGAAAATGCCCTAAGTTTTCTAAATAAGGTTTGCAAACCATGGTTTCCATGCATAGTGTTTTACTAAGAAGCCTTCCTTCTTATATTTTGTATTATATTTTGTCAGTTTTGTGTTTGTGTTACTTAAATTTGTCCGAAATACAACTTCATTTTCTTACTCGATGTTTGTACATTTTCAGAGATTTGCGTTCAAACTTTCAATACGACAAAAGAGACAGAAGTAAGGGAGGCTGTAAGTGACTGGCTCATGCATGCCAAGTTTCGAAAAGACCGTAGGTGAGTAGGGGAAGTTGGGGTAAGAATTGAACGCTATAGGTTTTCATGAATATAACTGTACATATTTATGCTTGTAACATTTTTTGAGAAATTTTAATGTTTCTACACTCTCATATGCCCTTATGATTTTGATTAATTTTCTGGCATGTTGATCCTCGAACCCAATGTCAGTTGAGCTAAAAATAAAATTCATTTTAGTATTGGAAGTTAATTTTCATTTTAATGTTAGAGTTAACTTTTATTTTAAAATTAAAAAGTTATAATGGAAGTAAAATTTAAAACTAGTTAAACTTTTTGACTACTATTGTGTAACCAATATGACTATTCGTTTTTTTTCAATGTTTTCATCAGACAATGACGAATATCTGGCCTTGGTCGCGGCCACGCCTCGGCCAAAAAAACTCATATATATATATAATATAAATATAATATATTAATATAATATTAGATACCACATCTATATATATTAAATATATTTCATGTTTATATATATATATAGCTATATATGATATGCAGAAATTGGTTTAGAAATGATGGAAATGGAGATGGAGTGGTGAGAGATGCTCCTACCTTATTATATGCGGATGATTTGGTTTTGTGTGGCGAATCTGAAGAGAGTTTGAGAGGATTAGTAGAGATATTTGGCAGGGTGTGTAAAAGGAGGGGCTTGAAAGTAAACGTGGATAAGAGTAAGGTTATTGGTTGTGAGTGAGTGAGGACAGTCCTCAGAGTGAAGTTATGTTAGATGGTGAGCAGCTGGAACAAGTGTCTGAGTTTAAATATTTAGGGTATATGTTGGATGAGAAGGGAACGCATGATTACGCAGAGTGTAGTAGGAAAGTTGTAAATGGCAGAAGGTGGCTGGTGCATTTAAATCGTTGATGAATGTAAAGGGACTTAGTCTTGAGTGTGCTAGGGTCTTACATGAGGGTATGTTGTTACCTGTGTTATTGTATAGTAGTGAGAGTATGGTCTGAATAAGAAGTATAGATCTAAAGTCAATGTGTCAGATGGACAATCTTAGGCGTGTGCAGGGTGAGAAAAATTGAAAAATGAGAATGAACGTATTAGAGAGTGTGTGGTGTGAAGAAAGGGGTAAATGAAGGAATAAATGAAAAGTATGTTGGAGATGCGTTGGTCATTTGTGGAAAGGATGGATGTTAGTCGATTGGTTAAGCGGAATGTATAGTGGGAGTGTGTTGGGAACCGGACCGGCTGGGAGATCAAAGAAAAAGTGGATGATGTCATAAACGAAGTTTGAAAGAATTGGAAATGTGAGTTTGGTAAGAGGCGAGAAAGAAAGGTGTATAAAAGGAGTGGAGGGAGAGGGTTTGTGAGGGTTATTGTTGTGGCCCACCTGTGCCAAGGGATGAACCCTTACATTGACGAATTACCATAGTGAAGGGGTCCGTTTCGTGTCCCATGAAGCTTTAGGGTGGAAATTTTCTGACTGCGACGAGTTCTCCCTAATTAATGGTACAGAGGGAGGGGGCGGTAAGGCTGGGCTCTCTTTTCGACTTTTGTCATATTTTTCTAACTGCTTTTTCTTTTCCG
>JABUQX010049853.1:17500-20751 GCA_015478945.1 Trachelipus rathkii | reverse complement strand
AATACATTAAATTTTATGTTAATGTCTGGTCTGCGTGTTTTGATGTAGAAAGCCTCCGCAATTTTAAGTTTCTGGACTTCACATGATCCGTATAATATTGTGAAGTGTTTAGAAATATTGCTAATAGTTGATTGACCATGTGCCGTATTGAAATGTTCAAAAAGATTTTGCTGGGACTGTAGGGATGTTGATATGCCCTGTCCGACAATCGACGTCGTGAAACCAAATATTTCACGTACAGTCTGACTCAGGCAGTTAAATGGACACAACTTGAATTGTTGTCCAAAGCATCCTTGTTGCTAAAGGAAGATGACATGTTTGATTAATGGTAAATAGTCTGACTTAATTTTTGAGTGTAAAACTTAAAAAATGCATAGGACTTCAATAAAGAAGAGAAGTGCCTTCGTAAAGACGTAATTGGGGATTAAGGTTCTCGGGATAATACACTCGTCTAGGCAATTTTGAAGAAATTTCAGGTTACATTTCGTAAGGTTTGCTGAAGTTAATGAGTCCATGTATTTGTTGAATAGCTTTTTTGCGAAATAATTTAAGTTCAGAAATGGTAAAACCTCTTGTTGTAATACGGGGTTCATATAGTATGGATGAAATAACTACAAACTTCACGTAGTTCAAATTTTTACAGAATTCACTTCCCCCTTGAGGTTATAAAATGAAGAATAGAAGCTAATTAATTTTAATTGTAAATTCACATGGAAATAAAGAAAAAAAAACACTACACAGATAGTGGTTAAACGTCGAGCTTTCGTGCTCGTACTCGAGACACTTCGTCGGGACAACTGAATTATACAAAATTTATTTATTACAATTTTGTAGTGTGTTTTTTATTTATTTCCAAGGTGTGTTTATCAATTAAAATTATACTTCTTTTCTTCATTTATAAACCTCAAGGGAAAGTGAAATTCTGTATATATATATATATATATATATATATATATATATAATATATATATATAATATAATATATATATATATAATATATATATAATATATATATATATATATATTAAGATATTATAATATTATATATTATATATATAATATATATATAATAAATATATATACATATAATCATATATATATATATAATCAGGGGCGTACGGAGTCGTAAAATAAATTTTCGACTCCGACTCCGATTCCGATCCGGACTCCGACTCGACTCCGACTCCGACTCCACTTAAACAAAAATTTACGACTCCGACTCCACTTAAACAAAAAGTTCGACTCCGACTCCAGCTCCGACTTCCGACCCACTTAAACAAAAATTTTCGACTCCGACTCCGACCCCGACTCCGACTCCAGCAGTTCAAATTCAAAATTTCGACTCTAACTCATTAGTGCTTACAGTTACAGTAAAACATTTTTTGTTCACAATTTTTTTTCGCCTGCTTTTTTGAAGAATAAAAAAAATATTACCACTTTTCAATGATCTAAATCTCCAATGCTCTACGTAAAGACCGTAATAATACATAAAGATGCACGTGCCAACACTACAAACGAAATATATTCAGTTTCGCGAAACAAAGTAAAAACGTAAATCATAATGCAAATAATTTTATTTTTATTATAAAACAACCATTATAAAATTAACAGTTTAAATACTTTCAGGTTCAATAATAATAATAATTAATAATAATAAAGGATTATAATAATAATAATAATAATAAATAATAATAATAATAATAATAAAATAATAATGAATTAATAATAATAAATAATAATAATAATAAGAAGAATAATAATATAATAATAATAATAATAATAATATAAAGATAATAATAATAATAATAATAGCGATAATAATAATAACAATTAATGAAATAAAAACAAAAGAATTTCTGACAAAATTAAAAGAACTGTGATTTATAAATTAGGATAATATATATAATATAATATATATATAATATATATATATAATATATTATATATATATATATATATAGAATATTATATATATAATTAATTATTTATATATATATTATATATATATATATATACTATTATATATAATATATATATAATATATATATATATATATAGATATAATATATATATATATATAAATGTATATATATATAATAATATATATACTAGTAATATATATATATATATATATATATATATATATAATAATAAATGATATAGATATATATATATATATGTATATATTATAGATATATATATATATAATAATATATATATATTATAATTATATATAATATATATATATTATAGTATATATATATATAGATATAAATTATATATTATATATATTATATATATAAAATATATATATATATATATATATATATAGAATAATATACTAAATATATATATATAATATATATATTATATATATATATAGATATATATATAAATGTTTATATTATAATATAATATATAATATTATATATATATATATATATAATATATATATTAAATATATATATAATATATATAATTATATATATATAAAATGTATATATAATAATATAATATAATATATAATATATATATAATATATATATATATATATATATATATATATATAAGATATATATATATATATAGTATATATATATTAGTATATATATTGCCTAAAATACACAAAAACTCAGAAATTCACCTTTGAAGACCTGTAATAATCTATGTGCGGAACGGTTACACACGAAATTGCCTAATATCTGAACAGCATTATCCGACCATATCTTAATAACTTTTTCATAGTTAAATCAAATAATGAAACATTATGTAAATTATCAAACTTAAAACTTGAAGCCAATAATATATTCGCCTCACTTGATGTAGAATCTTTGTTCATAAATGTACCCGTTCTTGATACGATTGACATAATAATTAACGAAGTGTATCACTCAAATAACCTACCCCCACCAGATATATCAGAACAACATATGAGAACCTTTTATAATTTGTTGTACTCAAACACCGTTTAAATTTAAAAGAAAACATATATCTCCAAACTGATGGAGTGTCGATGGGCTCACCACTTGAACCTACATTTGCTGACTTCTATATGTCCAATCTGAAAAAACAAAATCCTCGTGAAACAATACAACGTTAAACCCCGTATTTACAAAGGTTATGTCGACGAACACCCTCACTATTTTTAGAGCATAATCATTATACATCATTCATCAATAGAAATTCCAAGAGTTTCATGCTTAAAAATCACTACGAAACTTAGGACTAATAAGTTATCTGTTTTTAACATC
>JABUQX010049853.1:0-2500 GCA_015478945.1 Trachelipus rathkii | reverse complement strand
TAACAAATATTAGAGAGAAACGTCTGCTATTTCTAGGCGCGCGGCACTGCCCAATGGGTTATATATTATATAGATATACTATATCTATATTATATATATAGTATATATACTATTATATATAATATATATATTATATATAATAATATAGATTATATATATATATAACTATTATTATATATATATATAAGTTACCTCCCTTATATATACCGTTATATGAAGTAAATAAACATATTTTCTCAGTAATATATATGTATATTATATAATATGCTCTCTATAGATAGGGTATATTATTGTATAATATTTATATATATAGGTGGCCGGCTCATAGACTCTTGCGGGCCTGGGCGTGGAATGCAGCCCTAGCTTTCGGAGAAGGGTCCTTAGGCGGTGTTGCGTAAAAACATATCACAAGTTTTATAAAGTATTAAATTTTGCTTTCTTTTTTCTTATATTAAATGATATATATATATAGTTATATTATATATATATATATATAAGTATATATATATATATATATTATATATACTAGTATTAGTATATATTTATATTTATAACTATATGTGTATATATGTTATATATAGGTATTATATTTATATTAATGTACCATAATATGATATATATATAGTTATATATTATATAGTAGTGAATATTATATTATAGATAGCTATATATATACTATATTTTTTATATATAGTATGAGTTTTTATATATAAATATTACTATATATTTATATTATATAGTGTGAATGAATTTACCCTATAAAATTGCTGGCTTTTCTAAGAGGAAGGGGCAATAGAAAAAAAGAATAATAATAATGAATAATAAAAAAGGCTTATTGGTTATTTTCCTTCCCTGACCCTTGCCTAACTCAATTGCCTCAGGTGGGGCAGACGCTGGCGACTTTAAATAGAGAAGTCTAGTATCTATATTGATTTATTATATATGTTGTGTAAGTGTGTATGTAGTGCTACTATATAATATGTGTGTGTGTGATTATACTGTATAAATTTTATCATAATTATATCTATATATATATATATAAATTATGAATCTAGTAGATAAGAATTTGCTCAGCCATGCCGATATTGTATAGTATATTCTGTCTCTCTGTCTATGGCGCGCCCGATCTGTATGTGTTTGTCCAGGGCGACTTGCCCCACGTGTGCGCCTGTTTTCGTCGGTTGCGTGCTCTGTGTGAGCCGCCACTGTTAATTTTATTTTAATAAAAAAATAATTTATGTTAGGTATGTTCTGTATAATAATATTTGATTATTCCTTGTTTTAGTGGTTGTATTCTGTGTGTATGTGGTGGGTAGTGGTATGCGGTAGTGTGTAGTGAGGTGTGTATGTGTATTGATGTATATGTATATCAAGATATTATATATATAGTGAGTTATATATATTTATAGACATATAGATATGTATATATTATATATATGTATATGATCTTTCATAGTTCTATGATATAGGGTTGAACAAACTATTTTATCACTCTTGGTTGGTATACTATTGTAATTATATAATTATTGTGGTTTTATATGTGATATATACCTTATAGATAGTGATTAGGTATAAGTAGGGGTGTGTGTGGTAGTGTGTTAATTATTGTGTTGGTATGTGAATTTGTAACTAAGATTAATAATATGTGGTGTTATGTGTGTAGATGTGTGTGTTATTAGTTTACGCACGCTCACATTTACCCACGGGCCTCCGTGCATAGTATATAAAAATCTCATCTTTTCACATGAGTCTTCCATCCTAAAAAGCAATCTCTGCATTGAAACAGAAGGCTCCAGTGGATCAACAGCAAAACTGCAGAACGACGCTGTCAGATGTCAAGGAGTACTATCATCCTTTTCGCAGAGCAAACTTTAAGATCTTGAAATATTGGTTAAAAAGCTGGTTTTATCAGAATAATCGGGAAGCGGAAAAATCAATTTTTGTTGATTTATATTAGATAAAACAAAGTTCATTCTTATTTTTTTCGGCTTTTTTATCTTACCTATAAATATGAGTCGTTCGTGACCATACCAAAATTTATTTTAAATAAAGTTTTTATTTTTTATTATATCTAAATATAAAGATGAAAGGTTTGTGTACGTCAATCTTCATTATTATAGTATATAGTAATATATACTATATAGTACTACTATATATATACCTATATATACTATATATATATATATATACATATAATATATATATTATATACTATATATGTTATATTATATATTACTCCTCCATATATATATATATACAAACAGAATCTCTCTCTCTCTCTCTCTCTCTCTCCGTACACATCTCTCTCTCTCTCTCTCTCTCATCCCTCTCTTCCTCTTCTCTCTCCTCTCTCTCTCTCTCTCTCTCTCTCCTCTCTGTAGATCGAAAGTTTACATTCCGCGTGGCAAACTTTTATGGATGTTCTGTTATGCTTTAAACTCCTTGGGAGTATGGATTACAATTGCGCTGCATATTTTTCATTCTATCTAAAAAAAAGTTT
>JABUQX010049852.1:15000-18822 GCA_015478945.1 Trachelipus rathkii | reverse complement strand
ACTTGAGGAGCACATAATCATCAAGAGCACCATACCATTCGCTTTTTCGTGTAGAAAGACATACTTTATGTCGAGTCAGTGCAATGTTGCCATTATTCAATCGTCAAAATATTTCACGGCGTACTAAGATGGAAATTCGTTATTTAACACCTTGCAAGGAAAACAAATAGGTCTTACGTTGGTGATTGAAAATCATTGCCAATGACTGTCCCGTTTAACGTTTTTGAGTGTGAAACTAACTAGTAAAGTAAGACAGCCCATAAGAAAACCTTGTCCTCATTTTGTGGCAAATAAATTCACAACGTATTTTTTTTGTTCTACTTTTCTCCCTAAATTCTTTGACTATTTAAATTGAACAAGAGATAAAAGCTTCTCTTTCTCTCCTCTCTACAAAATTTCCATCAATATTTACTTTTTGATATTATTGATTCACGTGATAAACTCCCACATTCGATTTCACTGCGATTGACAACTTTTATCATTTGTAATATGAATCCCATCTACCACAATCGATCATAAGTGAGGTGGTGGTTCTACCTGGAGGTGTACACTTTATATCATTATGTACTACTACAACTTAGAATGCTTTGTTTAATTCTGATATTTTCGCTTTCAGTCATAAGCACTGAAAACCATATTCCTTTTATTCCACCCTGTAATAGCACTAGATCTATTTACAAATTAATCTCTGCTCTCTTCAAAAATTAGTAGTATGTCCTTTCTGATGCCTTTCTAAGATTATGTCTTGCAACATAATTCTTCAAATTTCCTTCCCGTCTGTTTTTCTTGCCGATTCTCCGGTCCCCTTACCTTTCCCGAATGTTGAACTCTTCTTTAAAATCTGATTCCAACTCTACTATAGACAACTCTAGTTATTCTCATGCTATTCCTCTTAATCTACACCCTCCAACCGTTGATATCTTTTGAAGATGTAATCTCTGCTCTTTTCGAAATTTGTTAAGTTTTATGGTAAGATTTATGGTTCTGATGGTATAGGTTACATTTTACTCTTGGTCCACGATTAATTTTTTGTGCATTTAAAATCTCTTTGAAGATTCTCCAAGGTCGATGTATAAAAAGGATAAATGGGGGAAGGGTCTTTATTAGTGCCTCTAATTCATTTTTAAAGAATATTGAGAAGATTTCAGGAACCTTTACCTCACATTTGTGTTTAAATATGAATTTATATTGAGCTTTAAACATTCATACTAGATTTATTGTCTAATTAAAACGTGAAATTTTATTGATTAAATTTTCCATAACATATCTGGAGTTTGCTACGTTCTAGCTATACAACAGTATTATGAATAGGAAATTAGCTTGATGGCAATATCTGAATCTAGTTTCAACATCTGAATTATTTTCAGAGTATATTTTGATTTATAATAATCATTTTGTAGTATCCATTTATCTATTTATATAATTTTCAAATTATTTGGACAAGGTACTACTTTAAATCTTTAGGACTTTACATTTTATGAACGATCGATTATTAACTATTAATTTTGAATTTATTAGCTATAAGTTAGTTGAATTTTCGTTTCAAACTTTGATTTTCATTCAAGAATTTATTTCCGAGAGGCGTTGAAGTCTTATTGCCTCATTCGATTTGGCTTAAATTTAATTATTTGTAGCAGAATTTTCCTCAGAATTTACTTATCTCAAATTTTAAGGTTTAATTAAGGTATCGAATTTAATAAAGAATTACAAACTTTTCTTCAATTAAATATAATAAATTATTCATTCGCGACATGTTAATTAATTAGACTGGTCTTTTAGTTTAAACCAAAAAGGAAATATTCTTCTTTTAAACATAATAAATTATTTACTCCTTCCTAGAAATTATTATTAAATTTACATCACAATTATTTAAATGTTTTCTTCAGGGTTGGTGATTTTTTGAGAAAATTAATTTGATTTTTTTGATTTTTTCAGATTCGTGACGTCACGCGAAATATTTTTTAAACAAAAAACTTTTTTTAAGTTCAACAGTATTATTTTTGAAGATATTTATTCAATCTAGTTAATCAAAATCTTGAAAAATAGGGCCTATAGTCTGACACAATGAAACATCAACACTAAAGACTGTTACCGACTTACGGGTTACAGAAAGCCAATAGTTTGTTGAAAATTGAAAAAAATATATTAAAAACTTCATAATATATAAGAAAATTATTCGATATATGAGAATCGATAAATTTTAATGAGTGTAAATAGGGGTTCATTAATACTTAATAGTAACACCTGATTAGGGTTGGGAAAGGAAAAATGTTCACATCAGAAATTAAAAGGGAAAACCTGTTTGAAACATGATCCTTTGTTGACAATATTGTAGAAATTGGAACAGAGTAAGTAGCCTTGCTATAATATTATTATTTAACATTTTTAAAATTTTAATATTTGAAGTTAATATTAATTAATATATATATCCAGAGAAATATTATATTATGCATATATAATATATATTATATATGAATATTATATATAATATATAATATTTAATATATTAACTATATATATTATATATATGATAATATTAATAATATATATATATTATATACTATATATATGAAAAATCAAAATATACAAAAAAAATAAAAATCGAATTTTTTGGATACAAAAAAATCAAGTGAAAAAATCAGTTGATTATATCAATTTATTTTTCCGTGCCATCCCTGGTTTTCTATTGATTATAATCTTACGAATTATTTAATGTTCGGTTTACGAAACTTTTCGATTGTGACTCGCAATTTCTGTTGATAAGGAGAATAATATTTATTATTGAACTATTTAACCCATCTAAATTGCCGATTAGAAAGAAATTAAAATCTCCGGTACAAAGAATGAGTCTCATTCATGTCTAGCAGAATCAAAACTTCTCAAATATCAATTTGCTGTAAAAAAAATTTAAACAAAATATTTTTATTTTTATATATATTATCTGCTAATTCTTAAATACTTACTGTTTATAACAAATTTTTTAAAATTGTAAACTTATTAAAAGTGATTACACCCATAGCTGCACTCATCACATTTAAATAATCATTTAGTATCTCAATGCTATATAAGCATATGCTCTTATTAAGATTTCTACTTTCCGATTTATACACTTATATAAAGCTGCACTTCAGTAAGCATTTAAATAATAGTAATTATATTTATTGAATATACAGCATATGCTTAAATCAGAGTTAGCCTAGTTATATTACCGTTTTAGTACTCCTTTACTGTTATAACAATACTAGATAAGCTGCACTCAAGCACCATTTAAATTGTGGAACAGATTTAATATTTATATCCAGCAGAATTCATAGCACTCATTTTATCTAATATGTCTCTCTCTTCTGATTACAGTCATAGCGTGCACTCAGGTCACATTTAAAACTGTGTGTATCATCGCGTTGTTATCGCATAGTGTTGCGTGATTTCAGAATTAGTGTCTCCTGCAAAGTTGACAACATCAATAGCTAACACTCTAGCTCATTTAAAATAATTTTGAGTGCTGTGTATGATTATAGGGCAGGATGAGTTTTTTAAGATTATTTGATTTCCAATTACATTTCATAATCTTAACAGAAGCTCTGAATTATTAAGCTTTTCATGATTGATGTAATTTGATGAAAGATCCTTTTCAAGCTAGATCTTTGTTATTTGTATAAAAACTTAAGATTAACAAATAGTGCAACTGAGAGCGGTCACCGGACTGAAGATCTTTTTCATGCTGAATTCGCGCTGCTGTGCTTTGGAGTACTTCTGTCAGTTAAAAAGAACTATTGATCATCTTTGAGAATCCTTTCGACTACTTCCACACAACATCGAATA
>JABUQX010049852.1:0-10000 GCA_015478945.1 Trachelipus rathkii | reverse complement strand
TACGATCGAACCATGGATTAGGAGGAGAGAAAGATTTAGTCGAAGGAATGAACCTGCTCATCCCATCAACGATACAGCTCCCACCTTGTCGGCAGATGCCAAGCGTCACCAGAGGAAAAGCAGTCATTCCAATAATAGTAGGCCGTAGAAGCAGCGCAAAGCCCCCCAATGGCCGATCGAAGTTTGCCATGAAAGACACGCACAGGGCAGATTGAGCTGTTGGGAGAGAAAGTATTAAAATTAAGAGATAATAAGGTTGTGTGGCCAGATTTACCAATAGGAGCGAAGGTGTATTTATAGAGAGAAGGACTAGTGGTGAAACATAGTCAAGTGTGTTCAAGAATTTGTTGGACGATTCCGGAATGTGTGTTGGTTCTTAAATAGGTTGCTCCAGGATCGTTGAGAATAGCTGAATGATTCGCGCCTTCCCCCCACCTAAACAGTTTTGAGAAGACCCCAACCATTCAGTGTCGTGTACATTGAATCCCCTAAATAGAGACCTCAGTATTTGGATGAGAAGATATAACAGTCTCTGAGAAGTAGTAAGATATTCAAACAACAGGCGTGAAAATCTGTTCGTTAGGAGAGGCGTAGCAGAAGCACAAGATAGATATTGTAGTAAGAAGAAGAAAGATTTAAGCCACAGAACATGCGAAAATTAGGAGCTTCGAGATTCTCGAGACGTGTACAGGAGTGTTAAAATTTATATAGGCACATACTCCACCCTTTAGAGGGAAATTATGAAATAAGTTATATTTGATGAACATGTAAGACCGAGGTTGAGTGGATGCAGCTCCCTTAGCATCTGAGCCTCTCTCATGGACAGAGCAAAAGATTAGGGTTAGAGTTAGAGACGGGCGGTATTCAACGGAAGCAGAGTAGAAATTGTTCAAATACAAGTACTCTAGAATTGTACAAGTACATTGTATCAAGTACAAGTACTTTATGAAACTTGCATAGTATATATATATATTATATATACCCTATATATATATATATATATATAATATATACATATTATATATATATATATATCATAATATATATTATATATATATATTTATATAGTATATCAGTGGCGGCTCGTGTCAAGATTCTTGAGTAGGCAAATTTAAATATATACTATTATACTATTATATATTATATATTATATATATATAAATATATATATATATACTATATATATATATATTATATATATATATATAAATATATAATATATATATATATAAATATATATATATAATAATATATATATATATTATATAGCCTATATATACACTCAGGAAAATATTTAATTTTTAATGAAACTTAAATTTACGAATACGAATTCAATATTCCCTGTATTATATAAAACCAAGAGCTCAATTTTATTAAAAGCGCACAAAATGAGTAATAAATTAATATGTTAATAAATAATATGAAAAAAGCTTATTATTACTAACTCCACCTCCACACAAAACATTCTCATCAATAACATGAAAAAAAATTACAGTCTGCCGAGGGGCAAATTAGCTACTAGCCTAAAAGGAGTCTGACTCAAGCGAGAATGGCGACTCCTGGTCGGAAGAAGGAGTCAATGATTCTATAATGAAATTATGAATTAAATAAATCGGTATAAGAGATCATCAAGTTAGCATAAAATTAATTAATTAGTTGAGTATTATTTTTATATTAAAAAAAAATACTAGTTCGTGCAATGTAATTTAAATTGGGATTCTTTTAAAAAAATGACTGCTAATTGAGGGTCGGGTCGGCAAATACAGAACTTGCCTAGCCATATAGGAATAGGAAACTATTTTTTTGACTCAGAGAAAAGCAGTTGCACCAATCGCAATATAAAAAAGGAATCCGAGGGAGAAATTTAAATCGGCGCTTATCAGTGACCCTTCAAACGAAATCATATATATATATATATATATATATATATATATATATATATTTACTACGATATATATACTATATACTATAATTATATATATATATATATAAGGAGATATTGTCGTTGCATAGGTTGTGTTTATTGGACAACTAAGGTGAACTTTTAAACATAGTAATAATAGATAAAAAATGTCATGATCCAGTCTGGGGACTGTATCCCAGCCTGACAGCGTTAAGAATTAGTGATATAAATATGACTTCAAAATTATTAATTTCAACTAAATGTAATGTTTCTGGATACATCTAAGTTGTACTATTTTTCTTTATAAGTAATAACCAGTCATAGAAAATAAAGAATATTTGTTGTATAAAAACATTAATGGTCAAACTTTAGTAAAAAATATAAATAAAACTACAAAATACATAGCCAAGGAGCCTATAGTTTGTGTATAAGCCAATCAATAGATTGTGCTCACAAGACCAAATCAAAAATACTCGAAGACCTATGAAAAGGACCATTGTAGAACATTAGCCTACAGAAACAGTTTCCACCTCATAACCAGGTAAATGTCAAAATTAATAATAGTTCATATACTTAATATGGTGAAAACTAATAAAGACATAAAAATAATGTTAATACTGTAAGGTAAAAAAAAACTTGCGCCTTTCGTTTTTACGTTTTACTGTCTCTGTAGGACCTAGAATTAGACCGAAATACTATTGTTTCTTAACCCACATTGAAGAAGCCTCTATGTACATTACCAGAGTGAAGTTATCATGAAATTAACAACTCCAAGTAATCAAAATGCTTTAACTTAAAATAATGGTAAATATAACTAAGTGAAAAAAAAATAGTAATAAGTGAATAGTATGTACAAATACCAGAATTACTTTTTACTTATTAACAGGATTTTCTGACAGAAGGCGATTCATTCCTGATCCTTCATCATTTCAGAATGGGATATTCACCTGTAATACTCTGCCTTGCAATGTTTGTTTCTTATACGTTAGGAGTTCATACCTGAATCCGTTTCAGATCATTAGTGAATTACCGGAATTCAATCCTGAATCCTCGCGTATCTTTCGTCATTTCCATACGATTTCTGATACCTCCACACATTATACATTGGACCCATCGACCCAATCACATCTCCTCAGATGAATAAAATATAGATGTGTTTGTCTTTGCTGAGTCACGAAATTCTGATCTCTAACGTATAATACCGTTATATAGCAGACAAGCAAAAAGAAATTTATATGAGCCCCAAACGATATTGATTACCACTCTTGGAATCTGGTTCCACGAGCTATCAAGAGCTCATTGAATCACGATAGTTCTGATCACATTCCGCGAACCCTCCTTGCCCCATATATCATTTCCTGATATGGATAAGTGCCTTACTAATTTGATCGTCTAGATCATAATATACTGACCTTCAATATTATACTAATTTATTCATAATTGCTTATGAAGTGAGAGTTTTGTAAAATGTGGTAGCGCAAACCTTAAAAATATAAAGCCTCGACAGTAGTCCTGCTCCGATCATCATAAGTAGTATGCCTTGAAAGCGAGTCTAAAGTAAAATTATAAAAACCTTATTATCCTATAAGTGTAGTCAAAAATCCTTTGATTTGATTATCAATTTAATGAGAAAATTAAGTTACTTATTTAACTACATAAGAATAACTCATATCTGATTAATTTTCAAACTGAACTCTATCTGATTAATCTTCAAGGTTTCAAATATCAAGGAACGATTTTCGGGAGAGTGATAAGTGATAAGAAGACTGTTAGCCTGCGGCCATAGATGATACATGTAAAGATTTAATCCTCACCAATTAGTATCCATTCGTGAGTTGCTAAAAGACACAATCCTCTGCGAGACAACTTGTCCAGTCAGAGAGCGGGGCCCAGGAGAACGGCCTACGATGAGCCCCGCGATAATAATATGTCCCACCTCCCGATTCGAAAAGAATGCCCGCCATAACCCACTCCCTCTCGGCATATATAAGCCTAATGGTGTGGTTGGTTATCCTGTATCTAATAGAACTATATTATCTATTATATACCACTATATGACTATAGAAAAACAGTACAAAAGAGATAAACAAGAGATAATGTATCATTCTATTCCTTTGACCCTTCGAAAAAAATCAATGTACGCATGTTCTTCGACCTATTCGAACTCTACAGAGAAAAATAGAAAGTGGAAAGAAGGAAAACCTCAATAAGGTAAGCGAAGAAGAAGAAGAAGAATAGAGAGAGAACCATGGTTAGCTCGGTCCAGCTCTCTTTCCGCAACATAAATAAGATTAAGTGAACGCAAGGAAAAGAAAGACGAAACAAGGATCTGTTGAGTTGCGTGCGAATTGACATACACAAGCATTTTAGAACTCTACCTACCACATCGTCATTTATTTTTGGAAAAAAATCATCGATTCTCTTTCATAAATATCTCGATACTTCTATCTGCTTTAGTAATTACATTGGAGCAAAATTCAAGAGTTTGAGTAGGAATAACCCTCTAATTACTTTGAAAATTCTATACTTTAATAAGGAAATAATGAGAAAGAAATGAATGCGAGAAAAAGGAAAATACTAACAACTCCTAAAAGACTCGCGAACCCACGCAAAAGGTTTTGATCAGCTTCAAGAGCCTTGAAGAAATTCGACCTTCCAGACTATCGCTTTAGATCCACGTTCTACAGCCCGACTGTCATGCCTGGGATGATCATAAATAAGAAAGTAAATGCGAGCACCCAGTTGACCTGTAGCGAGAAACATGCTCAGACAAATGCACGACCCAGCGTCAAGAAGATTTCCAAACTCTGAAACATACCCTTGGCGGTCAACTCACCTGACGGAATACACTCTTTCTCTCGCACAACATCTGCAAAACCTTTCATATGTGCCGATAAATAAGAATACTATATATAGAATAACCAAATAAGAAAATAAATTGAGAAGTGAAAAGCAATTGACTCAAATAAAATGAATAAACAGTCAAGTAATGCTGCAACACAGAAACGTCCATGATCGAGGTTCAATGAGAAGTATCCCTCTTGACTTAATGGTCCCTATAAATTGCAAATGCAAACTAAAAATTACCAGTTCAATATTGATACAGTGATTATAACCATTCCTTAGATTTCCCCAATTCCAAAACAACATCAAAAACCTTTTGTTCATAAATCCAACTAGTTATGATAGAAAATATCCACAAAAATTCATTTTCTTTCTAAATCCAATAACTTCTCCTAAATACCTAATATTCGCATAAATTCTAAACCCCCAGCAAAATTAACTTTAATCAAAAAACCAAAGTCTCTCTTTAGAAATCCCACATGGTAGAAGCAATAAGAAAATTCATTCTATCCCCTATAAATAGAGGAGAGTCTGACTTCTCCGAAAAATATAATAAATTGCTACAACCCCACAGAGAACAAATTCCCTTAAATCAATAATATCCGGGAAGCACCAGAGGTTTTTCAAACTGAAACCCTCGAGCGTATTCTAAGGTTGTTTATCCACTAAGGAATATCTCAAAAACATTCTGAAGTCGTATCCCGAAGACGAAATGAACCTAAAATCCATGTATGATTCAGGGCCACACTATGAACAGAGCTTGATATGCTTAGAGAGCCAATTGTTGCTTTCTATTACACTAACCCCCCCAAAGAGATTTTAACTACCACAAAAAAAAGAAACTTAACTCAGAAAGCATAAGTTGAATGGACCCTGGATAAATTTAAATATTGAAGTCGGAAACAGGATCTCTTAGTCTTAACTTGAGCTTAATTTTGAGCATTAAACTGCAGCCAATTCAATTATAACCAAATGACCAATCACCAATGTAAAACTGCTTGGATTCCAGACAGCAAAATTTGAAGGCAAGTTTCATTCATATCTACGAATAATCATCAAAGAAATTTTGACGAGAATACAATTCTCAATAAAGTACGGGATAATCTGTTATGGTGGATATCAAGAATGAGGAAAAGAAGAAAAAGAAACAGATCAGAAAAATATCATGGCTGCTCATCAATACCTAATAATGAGAGATAAAAATGTTTGCCCATATGTAAATAGAACGCGCTAGCTAAGTCGAGGCATTAAATGGATTCCGACAATGATGAGATTCTGATTACCCTCCTAGAATAAAGACTTTTTACTGTTTGTAGTAGGCCTCGCTTATATTGAAACAATTTCGTCAACGTCAAAATATATATAAAAATGCAAAAAATAAGTTGGACGGTTATAGTAGAACATCATGGGAAAAATCGTGAATTTTGCGATTCTTAAGACAGAATGGAAAAATAACTGCTGTCCCAAATTCCCATGCCCAATCAACCCCAATGAGGCGGACAAATCAACTGTATGCCCGAAAAGACCAGAAAAAGTGAAAGTAGAACCTAGAAATAAATGAAATATCTGGAGATGCCGTAATCAACAGATAATACTGCACTCCCCTGAATGGACTGATGATTAAATACAATTCACCAAAGATTAGACACTACGTACAGGCACGATAAATCACAAAAAATAATTCCAACACGTCAAGGCCCATAAGAATAAAAGATAAAGTCCCCAGAACGAAATAGTGAAGATATTCGGTATTATCGCGACTCCCACCAAATAAGTAAATCATCGTCCAAACAACAACATGAAATACTAAATGTTCGTCAATGACCGTAATGCAAAATGCACAGAAATTAGTTTACTAAGGTGAGAAGTAACCGAGAAGAGAAATGTCCTGTAGTCAACTATAGTGGAGAAAACAGGTCACTACATGGAAAGGAGTGTTACAAATAATCTTGGAAGTATGCAGTTATATGCAAAGAAAGGTCACATCAGGCCAAATGGCAAATCTAAAAGGAAAATCTTCTCCCTCTTCTCCCCAAATATATGAAAAGTAGTCTGTTCCCTTATTGCTAAGGTTGAGGCCTCAACGCTGGAGATGGGTGTTACACAAGAGCGAGTGCTAACACTACCCAGCTCCAACAGAAATCACATATAATAAAAAAAAAACCAACTATAAGAACTTCCTCATAAAAAACTCCCCCTAGAAAGGAACAGAAGTATTCAAGTGCGTATTCATAGCTATCCTTGACAGACAAAATCCCAAAGTCAATCCCAACTACAATCACAAAAGGAAATAAATCAAACGACCATACTTCAACGTAAACGCAAATTTCTCATTACTTCTTATTACCCTTGCGCGAATTGATGAAGTACAAGGTATTATCCTCAACTATAAAAACTCCTGATCTTCCCGGAAATGAGTCCACACGGTGGAGAACAACCCTTTAGATAGACTCATATCAATGAATGATGGGAGAGCGCAAGAAAATTTTAAGAAACTCTAAATTACCCCGAGAAATCCTCCGAACGACCCTCCAAATTAGAAATAAATAAAACCCTTATGAAAATCCTTAACGGACGAGGTTAGTCCATTGTACAACCTTTCAAAGGAGGACCCATACATAGAATTTTCAGTCGCTCTGGCTAACCCAACAGCTCTGCCGCTCTCTAGGGTGTAAACATATTGTAGACAGAGAGGCTGAATTAGTTTAATCAGCACGAAAAGTCGAGCATACATGAAGAAACTTCCCTTACGCCCTCTTGGATATTAAAAGTTTAATGCATCAGTGGTCTGGTCCGCTGAACATTCAGTACCTTTCGACTTCTACACTGAATGTAATTGTTCTTCCCTGACAGTGATTATGTGTCTAAGCCTTTACGTTGCTAAATATTTGCTTGGTGGTTCCCCAACAGAAATTATCGCCAGCTCCGCTAGTTTTAGCGACGCATAGTCGCATTAAAAGAAAATGAACCCACTTCTCCCAACTAAACTACGCCGGAGATCAAATAAAAAAATAACATTCACACGCTAGAAATTGATTGTATTCAGACTTCCAGCTAAGAAAGATGAGAGTCTGACAAATCCGATTTTTATCACAATGCGTGTCGGCAAAAAAACCAACCAACATGAAGAATTCCCATTAATTGTTCCCCTTTTTCTGTCAGCATAGGTGGATGTAAGTAATGTCATTCATCTGAAACTCTCTCGCCTAAAAGGTACGGTAATCAAAGACAGAGCCAATGGACCTGTTGTTTAACCGAATTCCCGGAAATGATCTGATATGAGCACGAGACATCAGATAAGGACGCTCATCGTAAAATCCTACCGGATAACAACCTCGCCCTTAATTTAATAGAAAAGAGGTACGGGTAAGCGGCTAAATCTTTTTTATCCCTGCGAAAGAAATATTTCGCAAATACCATACTCGACCGATAGAGCAGAATGAGAAATTCCCGAAAATACAAGCTTGAAAGCAGATGATTGGCCTCCCCTAATATAGAAGAGGAGGAGTTTTCGCGTTCGATATTCCTATCTCTGAACCAATCAACCACGAAAAAATTAAATCGCACAAAGTATTATTACACCAAACGATAAATCAGGTTCTCAGTTCAAGAAGCCTTGACCACGACCCTTGGAGCTGCTACCTAATTCACACCACTCTATTCGACCGGCAGAGAAAAAAGAGCGTCGCCGAAGCCTCCAGATTGGAGAATTAACCACAGTACGAATCGTTCAGAAGCCCTTATGGAGACTCAAGACCAATAGAAAAAACTAATGCCTCGCAAAAATGAACTGTTGAAACAGAGATATATTCAGACGACTATAGTGTTATATCACCTCTTATTTTTCATCAGCTCTTAGTAGTTCCTGTCCGAAAGCCTTACAGTAAGTCGGGTTGTAGTAATAGATCCACCCGGGAAATCTAACTGTGTACCAAAAAGGACAAGCCTCTTAACCGTTACAATTAAAACCTAATAGAATTCATAATAAAATATGTTGTAATGTATTATTTTTACAATCAATAGATCTGGTCCGCGGTTATTATCAAGTGTCCATGGAGCCAAAAGGCAGGAGTGTCTGAGAAAAACCTGCTTTATCCAACACCCATTCTGCACAAAGTACCGAATAATTATAAAAAATGACCCTTGAGTGTACGAATCGGCATCTGGGCGAAAACAGTTTACAATGTAGGTAATGCATGTGTGACGATATGAGAGAGAAATATACAACAATGCGAATCCGGAAGGGTATGGAAGCTTAGCTATAGACTGCATCACAAATACAATATCTCAAGTCGAACATAAGAAAAGATGCATCTACGCTACCTTGATCCGATGTGTCCTCATTCTGATGAAGGGAGAAAAAAACAAGGTAGCAAACTTAAAAACCCAGACTAACACCAACGGCTTATGTCTACTAGAGGTGGAATTCTCTGGTACAACTCAATAACAATGTAAAGAGAAATTACATTCCCCTTAGAAAAAATACAGAAAAAGAGAGCTATATGAGTAAATTTCCCGTCCACCAACTTCGGAGAATAAAAGCAAAAATTACGCACAGTTCTGGGGAATGGTAACTTTTATATAGCGACAATTAATTCCCCAAGTTCTCAGCAATGCATTTATCTCTAGTTTTTAAGCCTTATATCATACAGCACAAGAAACTCGGTGGATAAGAGTCCATTAAAAATGGATAGCTACGGAAGTAGTTCAGCGACCTTCGATCAACTTAAAAAAAGAGCCTTAAGTCTAATCCCACATGTTAGGTTTCCCCTGATTATAAGTACCGGAAAGGTCCCCCATGGAGCATGCAATGTGGGAGCTTACACACCCTAAGGAGCCTCGGTGCTGCCTTTTCACACACACGGACGCCGAACGGACAAAAAGACCAATTGCTATTTAGTATTCTAAAAATAACCTCAATTGGCTCGAGAAATTATGGCAAAGTAATTGAAAAAGAACTAAACTGCTTTGCGTCTGGACTAATCAAATCCCTTAGAAATTTCCTCTGTGGTATAAAATTCATAAATATATTTACGAAACCAGTATGCCGCAACATCGATTGTACCAAAATATGAGTCTGAATTGATGGAAGTTAAAGCTGAAGAGACTATGGAAAGACTCTCATGAGATATGACTTTGACATCCGACGTCAAATATAATCGGGCCTAAAAAGGATAGGTGCCGATGCTATTCCCAGATCCCGAATGACACCATGCCAGTAACCGATATGAGAACACAGCCTACACACGAACA
>JABUQX010049851.1:42500-45000 GCA_015478945.1 Trachelipus rathkii | reverse complement strand
ACCACAGAGCTTTCATATTAATCCTGTTTACGTCTTTTGCAAGTCCATAAAATCTAAACAAGTTTCCTCCTCTTCTATCTTATTTTCTCACTCGTTGCTTCATTGTAAAAATTTATCAACACATTCTCTACCAACTCTAAATGCACCTTGTTCTTCGTCAATCAGTCTCTCAGTCACTCGATAAACTCTTTCAACCAAATTACGAGAACTTGTCTTCCTACAACACTAAACAAACAAATTCCTTTGTAGTTTCTACAGTTCTCCTTATGACTCTTACCCTTATACAAAGATATTATCATTGATCTACTCCAGTCCTCCGAAACTACACCTTCCACAAACGCTTTGCTACACAAATTCCATATCCAGTCAATCACAGTCTCACCTCAATTCTTGATAATTTCACCAGTAATTCTATCTATACCAGCTGATTTACCATTCTTCAACTTTCTCACTCTACCTATTACCTCATCCCCAAAATACCTATTTTCATTTTACACCATCAAAACCCACACACATTCGCTATCAACTCTTCCTTCCTGTGAATGTAATGAAGATTTTCGAAATGTTCCCCCCACACTCTCCTCACGTCCATCTCATCAGTCACGAAAGCACCATCTCTATTTATTATTCTATGAAGATTCCCCTTACTCTCTTAATTTTTCGTACCTCCTTCCAGAACAACTTCCTATTCCCTTGTAGGTTCCCATTCATCCTCCTTCCAAACTATTCGGTTCATTTATCTCCTTTTCTTTCCCATGTATGCAACTTTTAGCCTCTCTCTTTTCCCCTATATATATATTTCCATATGTCTTTCTTTTGAAACCTTATCTTTGACTTTTAGTACATATAATAATAATAATAATAATAATAATAATAATAATAATAATAATAATAATAATAATAATAATAATAATAATAATAATAATAATAATAATAATAATAATAATAATAATAATAATAATAAATAATAATAATAATGTTAAATTATTCCACCATTTTAATAAAGCAATGATATAGCTAAAAAATTTAAATTTCAACAAATTAAGTAACTTAAAAAATTCTTCTAAAAAGTTCCTTAAAAAAGACAAAATCAGAAAATCCTTCACCCAAACTTCGTTAGCCAAAAAATCATATCCACTCCTCTGAAAGGATATCAATCTTAATTCCGAACAACTCTAAAGAAGGAGGAGGCTTACAGCCTTCCAGGAGGTTCAAAGTGTAAGAGTTGCTAACTTCTCCTGTCAGATTCGCTTCTTCAGATTCTTTTCCCATTCAAAGTTAGAAAGAAAATAATTCCCATCAAGATCCTTTCTTCAGGACTTAAACCATTATTGAATAATTGTGTAATCGTTGCAATATTTCGCCTCCAAACTCGAGGCATCTTCAGGCAGTAATAAAATTAATTTGTGAGAACGGCTATTATAAATATTTTGTTAAATTATTCCACTATTAAAATAAAGCAATGATATAGCCAAAAAATATTTAAATTTCAAGGTATTAAGTAACTTCACAAATTCTTCTAAAGAAGTTCCTTAAAAATAACAAAAACATGAAATCCTCCATTCCAACTTCGTCAGGAAAAAAGTTTTGGGAACTTTTTAGAAGAATTTGTGTAGTTATTTTAGAGTTGTTCGGACTTAAGGACACCCTTTCTGAGGGGCGGATATGGCTTTTTTTGTTGACGAAGTTATAATAATAATAAAATAATAATAATAATAATAATAATAATAATAAAAATAATAATAATAATAATAATAATAATAATAATAATAATAATAATAATAATAATAATAATAATAATAATAATAATAATAATAATAATAATAATAATAATAATTTTATTTAGCCACGTAATTCAGCGATAATCCAAGGAAGCAAACTGTCAGTTTATTTCACACAATCTCTCAAACACATCTATTAGATATTTGTGATCAAGGATATCAAAAATTTCAAAAAGGTTTTGAAAACAAGCCTATTATCTCCACATGTTAAATAGTTCAAATCAGTATAACATTTCCATTTTTAAGCAAGATTGTAAGGGGAATTAATCATCTATCCTTATCTTGTTAAACTTACTACTAAATTTCAAAATTCCCCTTCCCCTAAAACATTATCCCCGCCGATACTCTGTTAACTCTTCGTCAGTTGTAAAAATCAAAATAATTTCTTCCCCTTTCAATGGTTTTAACTTAAGATCTATGTCCTCTTAATTTAAAGTCAGTTATAGAAAAGTCCTATTTAATTCATAATCAATTTGAGGTGCTTAGGTACTTTAATAACTCTGTATGAAAAACAGTTTTCAAGTCATTTGAAAGACGAAATGGAAAACAGTGCAAAGTTTTTAATTAAAAAAAAAATGATGCACTATATTTTTCATGACTTCATTCTAAATAATGTAGTTGGCATATAACAAATTTAGTTTCAAAACAAGAGAATAGGAACAATAACAATAATTTTAACCATCAGGGATAAACACTTTCAGTTAAATAACTTGCTAACT
>JABUQX010049851.1:35000-40000 GCA_015478945.1 Trachelipus rathkii | reverse complement strand
TTCATTTGCAAATCAAGAGGACATTAGGCAAGATTTTGCTCTGACAATTGGAAAAATAAAAGTAAGGAAACACAAGTAGAGAAAGTGTTATGGAATAATTATGAAATCAGGATATTGATCTAGAAGCAATAGATGGAATACTGGATACTGGTTGTAATAAAACTATGCAGAGAATTATGACTAGCAAAGATCGTAGCCAATTTATCCCCAAGAGAAATAGATTTTATGAAAAAAGTATCAAGAAACATCCAATAGAAGATTTAAATTTGAAGAGCGAGTCTGAATCAAAAAAGGTATTAAAAATACCTTGTAAGATTGGGGAAAAAACGGTGAAAATAAGAAAAGAAATTATTGAGGGAGATGTTCCATGGTTAATAGGTCGTGAAACAATGGTAAATATGGGTTTGGTTACTTTGGTAATGGATATAGAAAAGAAAAAAGTATATTTAAAGAATATTGATAATATTGGATTGAAATGTAAATTAGATGGAAGAAATCATTTAAGAATAGAACTTTTGAGACAAAAAGTGAACACAATTTGGATCGTGAAGGATTGGATAGAGGATAATGTCAAATGCAGAAGAGAATTAGAAAAACTTCATTTGAAATTTGGACATGGCAGTTGTGATAAGATATGGAAACATATAGAACACAGCTGTACGAAGGAAGTTTTATTTAATAACAAGAAAAAAATAAAGGAAGAATTAGAAAAAATCTGTAATAATTGCTTTCTGTGTAAAAGATCTAAAAAAAAAAACAACTAAACCAGTAGTGGGGTTTCCTATGGCCTTCAAAATTAATGAGGTGTCATTAGATTTAGGGGAATGTGAAGGAAAAAGGTTCCTAGTCATGGTAGACATGGCAACTAGCTATGTAAGATCCATGTGGATAAGGAACAAACAATCTGAGAAAATAAGAAATATAATGAAAAATTAGATTAGCATTTTTGGAGCACCGGATAAATTCTAGATAAATTTAGAATTTCAGAATGAAGAATTCAAAAAAAAGTCAAAGCTTTGGGATAGAAATAAAAAGTACAGCAGCAGAAAGTCCTTGGAGAAATGGGAAATGTGAAGAAATAGTGGGGTTAATTAAGGATGGCATAAGGAAATTGATGGAAGAAGATATTTCAGATTGGGATGTAGCTTTGTCATGGACTGTATCAGCAAAGAACAGTTTATTGATGAAGAGCGGTTATTCACCTAATCAATTAGTGTTTGGGAGAAACATTAATTTGAATAACTTGACAGGAGAAACAAAATTAACAGAATTAAATATAGAGGACATAGAATGTAAAATCATAGAGGAAAATCTCACAGCAATGAGAAAAGCTAGAGCTATTCACATTCAACAAGAATCAGAAGAAAGATTAAGAAGAGCTCTAATTAAAAATTGTAAGAGATCATAAATTAGAAGAAGCAATAATAGGAGGTATATTATAAGAGGGAAAATGAAAAAAGATGGAGAGGACCTGCAAAGGTGATTGGAATAGATGGAAAAACAGTAATAGTGAAACACGGAGGTACCTTAAGAGAGATTGCAAGAGTATATATTACCAGAATAACTCAAGCTAAGGAAAACATAAATGACAAAAAAGAAGAGAACAACAATAATGAAGAGGAAAGGAGGAGAACGAGGATGATAAAGATAGATTTGTGAGAAGTACTTATTATAAGAACTTAGAGGAAGAAGGGGAAGAAGAAGATAATGATGAAGAGGAAAAAGATGCTGAAGAAGAAGATGATGAAAAGGAAGAAGATGCCGAAGTTGAAGAAGATGAAGAAGAGGAAGGTGAAGAAGTTGTGGAAAAAGAGGTGGGAGAAGGAAGAGAAGAAGAAAGGAGTGATCAAGCAGAGAAGTAGAGGTAGAAACCGAAGATGATTGTGAAGTCGAAATTGAGGAAGAAATACCATTAGTTAAAAAAGGGGAAAGATAGAAAATGGTAAATAAAAACACAGAGGAAAAGTGAAATGTCAAAATATTAAGCAGAGAGGGTAAAGCAAAAAGAAATAAATGCAGGGATAGTAACAATATTAAAAATTTAGACAGTGGAGAGATCAAGTGAATTGACCTTTGCAAACAAAGTTTGAAAAGATACCTGAAACTGAAGAAACACTTCTAATTAACTGTGAAGGAGAGGAGGTATTAAGAGCTAAGATTAAAAGAGTTAGATAACTGGAAAGATAACAGAGTGTATGAAGAGGATAGGAGAGGACAAAAATTAATATCCGCAAGATGGATTGTTACAGGAAAAATAAAAGATGGTAAATTATATAAACCCAAGTTAGTAAAGGTGAGGAACAAAAGAGTGAGAACACAATGAGGCACTGACATGTTCTGCCAAAGTTCTAAAATTAACTCTGGCAATCATAACTTACCATAAATGGGAATGTAAAACCATTGATATTAAAACCGCTTATTTGCAAGGTAAACAAATTGAGAGAAATGTGTATTTAAAACCATCTAGAGAACGGAAGACTCAAAGTGTTTGGAAATTAAAGAAAACTGTATATGGTTTAAAAGACGCTGCTAGAACTTGGTATGACAGCATATCAGAGATGCGACAAGATATAGGAGGCATAAAGTGTAAACTGGAACCTACGATTTTCTATTAGAAAAGGGAAGGCAAACTGAAAGGGTATCATGTGTACTCATGTGGATGATTTTTGTTATGGAGGAGATGAAGAATTTCATGAATATGTAATTAAAAAACTAAAAGGAAGAAGAATCAATGTAGGTACTGAGGGAAAAATACATTCAAATATATAGGAATAAAGGTGGAACAGATAGGAAGAGATGTACTTTTAGACCAAATTCAACATGTAAAGAAACAGTGTCCAGAAAGAAAGGGGTTCATGGAAGATAGAAAACTAACAGAAGAAGAAGAATTGACTGAATTCAGAGCCATGGTGGGAAGATTAAACTGGTTATCGCAACGTACCAGACCTGACATGTTAATAGAAGCAAGCGTTTTAAAAAAAAATCTCTCTCTCTTATATATATATATATATATATATATATATATATATATATATATATATATATATATATATATATATATATATATATAAAAATAAATTTAAAAACAAATATCTTTTATATATATATATATATATATATATATATATATATATATATATATATATATATATATATATATATATATATATATATATATATATATATATATATATATATATATATATATATATATATATATATATATATGGGGGGACATTGTCGACAGGTTCCGGACGGGCGCCGGGTCAAAAGGTCGGAGATATCTTTGTTTTTCTAACACCTTTATCTTACTTCTTTAACAACATCTCCAATCTATCTTTTCTGGCTGTTTCTTCTTTCTTGGTGATGAGACTACTTCTTCTTCGGTCGGGTGACGTCGAGAAAAACCCAGGTCCCCATAGATTTTATTGCCCTATATGCCAACTAATAGTAGGACTAAACAGCGTCCAATGCAAAAGCTGTCTCGGGTGGGTTCACCTGACCTGCTCCCCATTCCAAAAGCTCCCCAGAGATAACATAGGCTATTTCTGCGCAATATGCAAACCTCCCACTAGTATTCAAAACCCCCCCTCCCCAAAACTAACCCCCTAACTCTCAATATACTACAATTAAATATCAATGGCCTAACCAATAAATCTATAGAACTCAACCACTTCCTTAAAAAACATAATATCCATATAGCCATCATTCAAGAAGCTTCCCTCCCCCAAAATACCCCACTCCCCACTTTTTACGGTTATGACGCTATCTACTCCCCCTCCCACCCACCCCAACACTCCCTCCTAACACTGATCCAGAACAACATTACTTACCACAACACAACCCCCGACACCTCCACGCTATTACCAAACGCACTAATAAAATCCCAATCCTGTTCCATCCTTTTGAATAAGACCACCTATAATATCATCAATCTCTATATTCGCCACCCCACTTCCCCAAACCCCCCACCAAATAACCTCACTCCCCCCCTAACACCCTTATCCACATACCCAAACCTCATCCTCGGAGGAGACTTTAATGCTCACCACACTGCCTGGTACAAAGACTACCCCTCTGACACCCGAGGCAATCATATCCTTAAAGAACTAGAATCCCTAAATATCCTTAATTCAAAACACCTTCCCACCCGAATCCCTCCCCAAGCCAACCAATCCCCAACTTCCCCAGACGTCACATTTTGTTCCCCCTCTCTTCACCACTTACTTACTTGGGACACCATTACTGACCTACAATCGGACCACCTTCCTATTCTTATTTCCCTAAACTCCCCCCATCAACCCCCCACAAAAAAAACCATTACATACACTAACTATAAAAAAGCAAACTGGCCCGAATATACTAATTATATTGAAACTCACATTAACCCAACACAAATCCACGACATAACATCCCTTCTCTCCTCCATCACTCACTTAAACAAAACAATTATCAAATCTGCAAACCTTCACATACCCAAGGGACACAGAAAATCATACAATCCCAAACTAAACCCGAACATCAGCCAACTCATTAAACAAAGAAACTCCCTTCGAAAACTCACTCCATATACCCCCCACATCTCTAACCAAATAACAAATCTAAACAACCAAATCACTAACCTCATAACCACCAACACTACTAAAAAATTCTCTGAATACCTCCAACAAAACATCTCACGCAAAGACAATAAGAAAACCTGGCAAGTTATCAAAAAGTTAAACAATTCACGAAACAACCCCCCACCATCACACGAATCCCCATCTCTACCTAACAACTCCCTCCCCTCCCCTAAACAACAATCAGACAGTCTCGCTAAACATTACGCTAAGATCTCCCGCAAACCAACACACCCAGATAACAGGAAAACAAAAAAACAACTTAGAAAACTCAAACTAGATCTCAACCCCATACCTCCATTCACAACAATCATGATAACAGAAACCATTAAAACCCTCAAAAATTCAACAGCAACAGGCCCAGACTCCATATCTAACCTG
>JABUQX010049851.1:0-30000 GCA_015478945.1 Trachelipus rathkii | reverse complement strand
GAAGAAGTGGTTACAATCAAAGTTTCCTTTATTAATAAGAAAGTATGCACCGAATTATTAAAAGTGACAACCTGGGAATTAACACACCTAATATTATATTTTAATCATTAACATTATTATCAATTACTCCTTATCAGCCTTTACAAACACAAAAGCCCAAATAGGCCCACCATTCGTTTGGTCCAATATATACAAATATGTATGGAAAAAAACACTTTCTCAACTGTGCTAACAATCCATTTACAGTGTTAAGAAATAATTTATATTAGTGCTTCTTATAATAATAATTATAATAATAATAATAATAATAATAATAATAATAATAATAATAATAATAATAATAATAATAATAATAATAAAATAATAAAAAAATATAATAAATAATAATAATAAAAAATCACCATAGTCTGAGAGCGAAGAAACATCTTTTCTTCAAAACTTAAATGTGTTCAAAAATATTAATTACTTACCTAAATAATAATAATAATAATAATAATAATAATAATAATAATAATAATAAAAAAATAAATAATTAATGTGAGCTCACGATTCTTACAAAGAACATGGGTTTAGTTAACTTTGACCTTGTTATCGAAATTCCGAAGAGTCCGACCCAGAGTCATCAGGGAAGTAGAGATCTTCAGCAAGGTCGTCCAATTCCAACTCCATAAGAATATGTCGAATAGAGCCCCGAATAAGCTCAAGTCGATGTTCTCTTTCCTCAATGAAATCCCACAGCACCATATGCTGTAATATAATTAAAATGTTCAGTAATGTATTTATTACATTTACGGTAAATAAAACGTAAATAATAATAATAATAATAATAATAATAATAATAATAATAATAATAATAATAATAATAATAATAATAATAATAATAATAATAATAATAATAATAATAATAACTCAATTCTCAAAACTTTATTCAGGTTGTGAACAATACATAATTATATTTTTTACAAAATATAAAGTAGGTCCTACACTACTAAATAAAATCAATTTAAGTAAGAAAACTTCCCAATGCTCTGAATGGGGAGCTGCTGGGGGAAACACAGTATTTTCCTTCGAGATCCCAACTTAAAACAGATATGAAATTTTAATTCATTCAATATTGATAATAAATAACAACAACTGATAATTAATAGGAGTAATAATAATGATAAGGTAATTAGATTAATAATAGTCACAAATACCGGAGTAGAATACTAGTCATAATAATGGGATTTTAATAACAACAATCGTAGTAATAATAATAATAATAATAATAATAATAATAATAATAATAATAATAATAATAATAATAATAATAATAATAATAATAATAATAATAATATTAATATCAGGCCTTGAATGTGTAAACACGGATTCAAGGTGTAGGGACTTTCAGCTAATATATTATTTGATTCGAAGATAATACTAATTTCCAGCAATTACATAAACAGTTAAAAGATAAAGATCAATTAGAGTAAGAGGGATATTTGAATTAAGATAGAAAATGAGATCAGGTAAAGATAAGGAAACCAAAATCTTTGGATTGCCAGATTTCAATAAAAATAATCTTGTGAAGCTACTTTTCATAATTTTTACTTTTAAATATTAATATGACAGTAGGCCCGATTGTTGAAGAACAAGGTGCATTTAGAAGTGGTAGAGGATGTGCAGATCAAATTGAGTAAGAAAATGAGGAAAAAGAACAAACTATAGTTATGTTTTACGGACTTGAAACAGGCGTACGACAGGATTAATAGAGAAACTCTGTAGCAAGTGTTAATGATATATGGTGCTGGTAGCAGGCTCCTGAATGGAATGGAAAAGTAAGTGTGACGATAGTGAAGCTTGTGTAAGAATAAATGGATTGAAAAGTGAATAGTTAAATATTAATAGTGGTGAGGCAGGGATGAGTTATGTCTCCTTGGCAATTTAATTTCAATATGAACGGGTGGTGAAAGAATTAGAGGTAGATGTGGTAGGAGAGGGTGTTAGTCAAAAGTTATGTTTAATAAGAAGTTGACGGAAATATCAGTAATAAACTTGAAAACTAAATTTTCGAGTTAAACAGATTACATCTATTTATTATGGTAGTCTATGAGATACTTTTCTTTGAATGAATTTGAAGCATCAAATATCAAAATGACCGAGTGTCAGCTAACTTAAAACTTCGGATTCTTCCCTAGTTTAGGAAAAGGATCGACTGTTAAAGTCTGAGTGACACGAGGAATAACCCAATTGACGAAAGAGGAGATCCTGTGCTAAGAAGAGAGCAGATTAATTCTTCAGGCAGAAGCCGTTTTGGGTTTCTCAATTTCCTGCGACCTTTGATTCCCATAAAAATAAATGTATAAAAATTGAATGAGACAGAAAATAGCGAACAAAAATGAAGTTTTGCTACTTTGACTTGTCAAAATACATCCTAACAGGTCAGTCATTTGGCACACTAGGGCAGGAGGAATGATTAAGGTTTTCATACCATTAATATTAAAAAATATCTGAAGGTTCAGCACCTTTGTCTCTTTACAAGAAAAAAAGAGATTATGAATAAAATTATATATTTGCAATAAATAAAGTGCCATGCAACAATTGTATGTAATTATGAATAAAAATACAATACTTACGTCTAGATACACCTGTAGTTCTCCTTCTGCATCAAATCTTCTCTTTCTTTTGGGTGGTCCGACATCCTTTCGTGTACCATCAGGTAAAGCGTGAAGGAAGCCAAATTTGTTTAAAGGACACCTGACTCCTTCCCCTTGTTTGAAGTACTTACAAGGCTTGGCGCTTAAAATAAAACAAAAACAATCAATGACATAAGATATAATTCATCATTTCTCAAGATATTACAATATATTACTCTGCCACTATGCAAAATTAAAGGTATTTAAATCACAAAGAACTATATAGCAATTCTATTTAATAAATGTATGATAATATATTTAGCATTTTACAACAGCAAATTAAAACAAGAGAGGATCGAAAGAAAGAGTGGGTTTGATTGTGTAAGAAAGTAGGTATTTGGCGGATGAGGAAATTAGTATGGAGAAGGGAATAGGTATAGTGGGAAAGTTTAAGAATGAGGAAGCTACTAGCCATCATTCATATCAGAATAATGTCCGGCGCAATATTAATGCAACAAATTCACAGAATAAGTATCATTTTCCTAGTTAGCAAGTCCAAGTACAATAGCTTGACTGTACAAATTCCAGATTAAAAGAAAAAACACACCCAAGACTTTTAAGATTCCTTATCTGGTAAGCAGAATTATTTCTAAATGGAGAAAAAAAATCAAAGAGAGATTTTTAATATATAAATTGTGATTAATAATTTTATGTGAATTAAACATATATACATATATATATATATATATATATATATATATATATTATACATAGTTATATATAGCAGTGGTGAGGCATATGCAACACATGAGGCAGGGAGGAAAGAAAGCAGTAGGAGAACATGACAAACGTCGAAAGAAAGCCCAGCCTACCGCCCCCTCTGTACCATTAATTAGTGAGAGCTCAGTCACAGACAGAAAAATCCACCCTAGGAGCATCAGCGGGAATCCAGCACGACCTCACTCATGGTAGATCGTCACCGGCGGTTCATCCCCTGGCCCAGGTGGGACCACAACCATGCCCCCATACAAAACCCCGCCATTCTCTCCTATCACGCACCTTATTCTCGCCCTGCCAAACTCACATTTCTCCTTCAGACATTCGTTCACCGGCTCAATCTTCGGTCTGGTCTCCCAGCCGGTCGGTTCCCAAATAAACTCTCCACTATACATCCGCTTAACCAACTGACTTTCTTATTCATCCTTTCCACATGACCAAACCATCTCAACATACTTTCATTTATTCTCCATTTACCCCTTTCTTACCACGGTTGACTTCTAATACCGTTCATTCCTCATTTTTATTAATTTTTTCACACCTAACACGCCTCAAGATTGTCCATCTGAACACATTTAACCTTGATCTATACTTCCTTATTCCAGACCATAGTCTCACTACCATACAATAACACAGGTAACAACATGCCCCCAAATGTAAGACTCTAGCGCACTCCAGACTTAGTACCCTAACGCACTCAACGATTTAATTGCACCAGCCACCTTCCCGCCATTCACAACTTTCCTACTACACTCCTGCATCATCCGTTCCCTTCTCAATTCAACACATACCCCAACATCTCCTTCTGTCAGACACCTGCTCCAGCTGCTCATCATCTAACATAACCTCACACTGAGGACCGTCCTCACTCACAACCATAACCTTTACCTTATCTACGTTTACTTTCAAACCCCTCCTCCTTTACATACCCCTGCCAAATCTCTACCAACTCCTCTCAAACTCTTCAGACTCTGCCACACAGAACCAACCATTGTAGGTAGGGCACCCTCCACACCTCTCCATTCTCCATCATTCTAACACCATTTCCCCTGCCATCCCAACCTCGAATCTCTTTCATAACCCCATCCATATACACACATTGAATAACCAAGGAGACATAACACAACCCCTGTCTCACCTCGCTATTAATCCTAAAACCAATCACCATTGACACCATTTATTCTACACGCTCACTATCGTCATACATACCTTTGATCCCATTCAGAATACCACCACCAACACCATATCACTAATACCCGCCATAGAGCTTCCCTATTATCTACTCTCATACGCCCAAATCCATAAAACCTAAATATAATTTATTCTTTCTTCTCCTCAATTTCTCAATCATTTGTTTCAATGTAAAGATTTTGATCCATACATCCTTTCACCACCCTAAACGCACCTTTGTTCCTCACCAATCATTCCCTCAGTCACTCGTCGACACCTCTTTCGACCAAAATACCAGCATATACCTCTCGTACAACACTCAAACTTATTCCCTATAATTTCTACTTCCCCTTTTCTCCTTACCCTTATACAGGTACCATACTGCCTCCTATCCCTCGGAATCATACCTCCATAAACGCTTTATTACACAATCTCCAAAACTAATCAATCACCATCTCGCCCCTGTTTTTGACTCATTTCCTACCTAGTAATTTCCATCTATACCTGCAGATTTGTACCGTCTTCAACTTTCTCACCCTACCCATTACCTCCTCCTTACTAATAACTCATCCCTGTGGCCGACTTCTTGTAACTACCAAACCATTCACTTTATCATTGCGCATAGATTTTTCGACACTTCTACATCCATTTCTGATTGCTTAATTATCCCGACCCATTATTCGGCGATTCCTCGACTTTATTCCCCGACCTTTGCGCTTCTTTCCAGCCTGATTTCTTTAAGGTCCTTTATCTATCCTCCCGAACTGTTCTTTATTTACTTTGTTTTCCTACGTATACACCTTTTAGTATTTTTTTTCCCTTCCTATAATTCCAAGACGCGAAACCAACATTTGCTTTAGTAATATCTAACCACGCTTTTATCCTTTAACCGCTTTCTCATCACATCTTCATTCCACCATTCGCTGCTAACATTCTTACTCCCTACTCTTTAGCACATCCACACACTTCCTTTGCACTACTCAACAATTGCTTCTTCATTTTGTCTCTGTGATTTGTCTAGCATCAACTTGTCTACATTCAACCGGATTTACTCAGCTCTACATACTTATCCTATTCCTCTGCTCACTTAACTTCTCACCTTAATTTTACCTACTTCCTTTCGTATCACCTTCCCTTCCATCCAAGCCCCCACTCACTTATTTTACATAGAACAACATATAATGATCCGATAATCCCATTCCTAAACCCCCCCTCAATTGATTTTAACATTAAATACATACTTCAACATCTCCTTCTTTCACCAACACAAAATCAATTCTACTTATCTTTCACTTCGATACCATCTCTACCACACCAGCTCTAGTATACTTATGATACTCTTTGTGTTTAAAGAAAGTATACTTACACACATACCTCTCTTTCACAGAAATCAATCACCTTCCTAATATTCTCTCATTTTCTCCCCCACCCCAAAACCACCTGTTATACCATCCCTTTTGATCACCTATCCAACCATTCAGGTCCCCAACACTATCAATCTGAAAGCTCCTACTCACCCATCCAGAACATCATTCAAATTATCCCAAAAAAATCGTAATCTCTTCAACGTTTCCCTCAGATGGACCATAATACAAACTCACACACACCTTGACCTTTCAAACTTAAATTTAACCATTGGAATTCTAGGACTCACACACACAAAGCTCTGCACAGCTTTGTACCACAGGTCACCCATCAGAATTGCAACTCTCTCCCTCTTCATTCTCTTCTCCACACCAGCACGCACACATTTCACATCACACCACTCAATTCCACCTTTTCCTCATCTTTGTTCCAGTCACAGCGAGCAAATCAAATTCTTCTCTTCTAAATACATCCATCACCTCTCTCCTCTTCTCTCCATCACATTTATTCTCTGACATTCCATGTACCCATATGATTCATACACTTTCGCCTAAAGATAGAAGGTCGTCATGAGTGATCACGACCATCTCCCCGAGGCATGCATCAGCATTCCCAGCAAGAGAGGTAGTTGGCAGCTAACCCAACTACCACCGCCCCCCCTGTCGACTTCTACGACACGGGATCAATACCGACGGGAAATCCTTCCCAACAATAAGGACATGATAGTAGGATAAACTAGGTATATATATTACATATTATTATTATTATTATTACATATATATATATATATTATGTTATGCTATTATTATTACATATTATTATATATATATATATATATATATATATATATATATATTATATATATATATATATATATATGTATATGGACATTTATGAAAGAATCTGAGGTGGGGATGGCAGGAAATGGAAAGTTAGAATGATGGAGAATGGAGAGGAGTGGAGGAAAATCTCCACCCATTACATGCTGCGGATGATCTATTTTGTGTATGAATCTGAAGAGAGCTTTGAGAGGATTGGTGAGATCTTGGCAGGGCATGTAAAGGAGGGGTTTGAGCAAACGCAGGATAAGAGTAAGGTTACGGCTGTGAGTGAGGACAGTCCCTGGTGTGAAGTTATTTAGATGATGACAGCTGGAGCAAGTGTCTGGAGGTTAAAATATTTAGGGTATGTGTTGATGAGAAGGAACGGATGATGCAGAGTGTAGTAGAAAGTTGTGAATGGTGGTAGGAAGGAAGCTGGTGCAATTAAATCGTTGGTGAAATGTAAAGTCTTGAGTGCGCCAGAGTCTTACATGAGGGTATGTTACCAGTGTTAATTGTATAGTAAGGAGACTATGGTCTGGAATAAGTAAGATCTTCAGTTCAATGTGTTCAGATGGACAATCTTAGGGGCATGCTAGGTGGAAAAGAATTAATAAAAGGAGGAATGAACGTATTAGAGAGCTGTGGTGTGAAGAAAGTGGTAAAATGAGAATAAATGAAAGTATGTTGATATGATTTTGGTCAAGGAAAGGATGAATGATAGCTGGTTGGTTAAGTGGATGTATAGTGGAGAACGACCGGCTGGGGAGACTGAAGAGAAAGTGGATTGAATTGGTGAACGAATGTCTGAAGGAGAGAAACAGGAGTTTGGCAGAGGCGAAATAAAGGTGCATGATAGAGAGAATGGCGTGGTTTTGTATGGGGGCTGGTTGAGGCCCACCTGGGCCAGGGGATGAACCCTTACATTAATGATTTACCATAGTGAGGGCCTGTCGCGGTCCCATGATGCTCTAGGGGGGGGATTTTCTGTCTGTGACGAGCTCTCACTCAATTAATGGTACAGAGGGGCGGTAAGGCTGGGCTTCTTTTCGACGTTTGTCATGTTCTCCTACTGCTTTCTTTTTCCGATGCTTGTACAGCACCTTACCCCAAATCTTGGGGCAAAGAGGAAGTGAAGGGATAAAAAGTTATATATATATATAGTATATATATATATATATATATATATATATATATATATATATATATATATATATATATATATATATATAAATTTTTTTTTCCACATACACACATAAACACATACATATTACATACATACTATTTACACATACATATACATATATATATATATATATATGAGTGAGAGAAAGAGAGAGAGAGAGGAGGAGGAGAGAGAGAGAGAGGAGACAGCATCAAATAAAATCAGCTGTTTTGTTGAAGTGGAGGAGCAGAATGGAAATATCTTTGGGGATGACCTTGATGACAGTCCAGAGGAAAAGAATGAAATGAAAACCACACGTTGCGGGTGAGTGACAACCTCAAAATCATGAGCTGCATTTTTCTAGGGTTGCAGGCAAGATGAACAAAAATGATATTTTTTGTGTGAATGGAACAGAAGTGCTAAATAAGAGCACAGATGGTAAATATTTTGCCAGAAATAAAACTGTTTCCTAAAAAGCATTTGATCAGAAAGCGTTTTACGCGAGCCTTAGATTAAACCAACAAGAAAAAAAACCCCACCTTTGCACATCAAACTTGGTTTGATAAACCACATCAAAACTTTGTTTAAACATGAAACTTACTTTCTGTAATTTTAAAAAATGTTCGCGAATGTCAGCAATGGAAAAATTAAAGCACGAATATTTGTCGACTGAACTAAAATTCAAAATCTCAAGGATGACCCATAGCTTGAAACTAGAAACCAGGGTTAGCAGACCACCGCAACTTTCCGCACCGAACCGCAACGCACCCGGGGATTGTGCACCAATATCGCATTGCACTTGGAGGTCGGGCGCCAGCACCACAACACACCACACAGAGCCAAGTTTAAGAAATAGTGCACATCATCACTCCGCACGCACCGCAAAGCACCAATGCGTCGGCCAACCTTGCTATGAATAAGCTTTGTTAAGTTTTGGTGAAATAATAGGAGCTCAAATCACCAATTTATAGTCGAGACCATGATCAATCATAATTTAAGAAAAGGTGCATGCAATACGAATGAAAAGATATCATATATTTTCTTAAATGTACACCTCCTTAGAACCTGTGACTCGTTGACCTGAAGAGAGGGGTGGTTAAAATGATATGAAAAGCTTCATCGGGACATCAGAGACATGGAGAGGAGGTGCAAAGTTTAAAAAAAAGTGGAATGTGAAAATGATACTTGATTACTGCTGGATCCAGAAAACTTACAGAAAGAGTAAGAAAGAAAAAACTAATAAAAATACTTTTTAAACAAGGTATAGACTATCATAAAATTCGCATAACAATTGCCATTTTCGTGAATTACAATTTACAACAAGGCGTATTGTATTTTTTCTTTTTTTTTTTGAAAAAAATTAAAAAATTAGTGACAGTAAAATATGCAAATTATTTACTACCATTATTACAAAACCTAAACATGAGGGGAAATTAAACATTTTTGAAATAAGCATTAAAAAAATAAAAACATAATAACCGTGCAATAGGCAATTATCGTTCACTTCAGTTCAAAATCTGGTAATAAAATCTGAGGATTGGAGAAAGACCACTCTACTTAAAATTGAAACACTGAACAATGGAAAGGTCTATCACCAACTTCAATTTGAATAAAAAGGAAAGCTTTAATTAAAGAAAGGCCTACTCATGTTCAGAAAGCTACACAAAAACAATTATTAAAATGATACGAAAATTATATTCTTACCTTAGAGCAATTTTGTAACTTTCCACCAATTTTCCTTTTTCATCTTTTTCTTTGTCATCAACCCAATACCGGGAAGGTATGACATAGTCACTTTGAACACGACATTCTGGACAAGCTCTACAATAATAATAATAATAATAATAATAATAATAATAATAATAATAATAATAATAATAATAATAATAATAAAATAATAAAAATAATAATAATAATATTTTTTTTTTTTTGAGTGGATGTACAGGGACCTCCACAGCAGACAAGAATGCTGCTATACCGTGTTAGTAAACTAACGACAAGGGAAATCCCTAACCGAACGAAATAGAAACAAAGCTGAGATGGTTAGACCTTATACAAGATGTTCAGTTCCAATAGGAAGGCAAAAACTCGATCCCTATGAAAGTGAGATGATTCAGGTAAGATGTGCTGAAAAGGTATAGTGAGCACATCAAAGAAGAACTTGCTTCTAAGGGTCGAGATGGCCTCGCAACCCACAAAGAGATGAACGACTATGAGAGGACAATTGAGAGCAAAATGGGCAGGTCGGGGACCCCGCGACAAAAGAAATCCATGGGGGAGATTGTATCGCCCAAACGCAATCGAGCCAAGATCACCTCAAGGAGGCGACTCCTTCTACTAGATGAAGACCACCGGCCAATGACGGGCTTAAAGTTCCGTAGCTTGGCGCCACGAGCCTCCGCCCAACATACTTGCCAGACAGAGAGGAAACCTCAACGTATTGAGATGGAGGAATCTATAGGAAAGAAATGGCCCAAGCGTACAGCAGGAAGAAGGTATTGGGCACTACACACCCCGTGCGTAGCCACCTGTTTGGCCTCCCCATAGGCCCGTTCGTTTCCAGGAACACCCACATGGGAGGGAACCCAACAGAACTGTGTTGTGCTTCTGCGGAGGCGACAAGCTGAGGGACATTTGAAAAGCGGAGACCAAAGGGTTTCGGGTCGATCATCAAGAAACGCTGGAGAGCGCTTCGAGAATCGGAAAAGATGGTATAGTTTCCCCCAAGGGTGATGGTACTGATTCTCTTTACCGCCATGGACACCGCTATCAGTTCTGCCGAAAAAACAGACAAATACGGTGGAAGGGTGTGAGATACAGTGATGTCCGGAAACAGCTGAAGCCCCAACCCCTCCCTCCGCCTTGGAGCCATTGGTGTAAACCGTTATAAAGTCTATATGGACCTCCGCGTGGGACAGAAAAGAATCCCTTAACTGCACCGGGTGTGCCTTCGACTTTGTCAAAGACTGGATCCCGTTGCAGAGAACAGGAGGCGGATAAACCCACTTTGAATGGGTAGAGATAAAATCATAATCATAGTGCATAACCGCTAGCTGAGGAAGGTCTAGGAAAGCGAAGATGGAAGTAACAACCCCAGCAAATGGCCAATAAGAAGGGTTGTGATGGACGCGCTCTATTATAGATGTCAAGGCCGATGAGGTAGGAACCTGAATACGGATGAACAGTGAGCACATGAGCTGCTCCCTCCGCAAGGATAGGGGCATCACCCCTGCCTCCACCTCCAGGCTTTCCCTAAGAGAGGAACGAAATGCTCCTGTGGTTATTCTCAGACCTTCGGTCTAAATGGGGTCAAGAAGACGAAGGTAGAACTGGAAGGTCTGCCAATATAAGGCACACCCATAGTCTAGTTTAGCCCGCACCAGCATTATGTAAAGGTGGAGCATGGTTTTTCTGTCCGCACCCCATGTCTTGGAGGTGAGGTGCAGTAAGAGATCCAACGAACGGCGGCAATTAGCTTTGAGGAGAGTAATGTGAGGAAGGTACGCGAGGTGCTCATAGAGCAGCAGGCCCAGGAACCTACCGTCGGCTCCACACGGATAGGAAAGCCAAAGAGGCGTAACATATGAAGGGATTGCATGCGACTTATACGAGGGTGATGTTTTAGGAAAAGCAAGGCTGTAGTTTTCGATGAGGAGAATGTAAAGTCACGCGCAGAAGACCTGGAGGAAACCCTATCGATGGCGAGCTGAAGTTGACGCACCATATAAGGAAGTTTAGCTCCTATGATGTACAGGGCAAGATTGTCAACATAGATGGAGCAGCGCACCGAGGTCGGGATGGAATCGACAACTCCATTGAAACCTATTACGAAAAGCAACACGCTCAGTGCACTGACTTGCGGCACCCCTTCGTCTAGGACAAAACGCCTCGACAGCGTGGTACCACAAAAAAAAACCTGAAACGAACGATCCGATATCAGTAACTGAAGGAAGAGGGGAAGTTGGCCCCTAGGCCCAAGGAATGGAGGCTCCGTAAACCCCCCCCCCACCTCCACGTAATATCATACGCCTTTTCGAGGTCAAAGAAAATGGACAAGGTCATTTTGTCGGTAACAAATGCCTCACGAACGTCGTGATCTAACCGAAGGAGAGGATCCTGAGTAGAGCGATGGTGACGAAAACCAAATAGGTAGTCTGAAAATGCATGGAGTTGCTAAAACGTGGGAACAAGAAGGGCAGCCACCAATCTCTCCATGAGCTTACATGTATTGCAGGTCAATGAAATAGGGCGATGTTATCGGACCCTTCCCAGGTTTGGGAATGGGACCAATATATGCAGTAGACCAAACGGGAGGGAAGACCCCCTCCACCCATATTCTATTGTATAAGCCGAGAAGGAAGGCAGTAGCAAAAGGATGAGCGTGCCGGAGTATCTAGAAGTAAATGCCGTCAGGGCCTACCGCTCCATCCTTGCAAAGTTTGAGGGCGTCCTGGAACTATGCTCTGGTGAATAATATGTTGTATGGGAGGTCTTCTCCAGGTGGAACAGAAAATCCGGAATCTCCACCAGCAGGCGGTCAGAACGAAAAGGTTCAGGATACCGGGAGCCGCTGGAGCAGGACGCGAAGTGATAACCCAACTCGTCCGCTACGACCCCGGGAGCAGAGATGACATCAGAGGGTTGCGGGCCGTAAACAAGGATGACTGGTGGATCTGCATGGTGTTTTCGTGAAATGTTTCGCACCTTTTTATGGGCCGATGATACAGGCGTAGAAGAATGAACGGTGAAAGCGTAGTTGCGAAAAAACTGTTTCCGCGTACTGCGACTAATACACCGAGAACGGGCTACCGAAGCTTTAAACAGAATCAAGTTGGAAGGTGTGGGAGTCTATTTATACAGCATATATAATTTACACTTTTCCCGATTAGCCCGAGCACATTCCTGGTTCCACCAGGGGGTGGTCGATTTTCGGGTATATGGTTCGTTGCCGCCTGGAGGATTGCTTCCTGAAAGAGTGAAAGCATCCGACGGCGGCGGGAACAGGTAATAGCAGGAAAGATGGGAAAGTAAGTGGCCTGATGAAAGGAAGACCAGTCCACTCTGTCGTAGCGCAAGCTAGAATAAGATTGTTGCTGCGAATGTCGAAAAAAAAGCCCCCCCCCTCTTTTACCGTCCCTTTTATACCCCCAGTGAGAAATCGTGAGGCTTCGCGAGACCGAGACGGACCCTCCCTGTGCTATCTCGTTAATGTGGGGGTCATTCCCTGGGCAAAGCCCACAACCATGACCCCTTACAAAATCCCGCCATTCACTCCTGCTATGAAACTTTCTTCTCGCCTTTGCCAAACTTACATTCCTCTCCTTCAGACATTCATTTACTGACTCAATCCACTTTTTCTTACATCTCTCAGCCGGTCGATTCACAACACACTCACCACTATACATCAGCTTCACCAACCGACAATCATTCATCCTTTCCATATGACAAAAACATCTTAATGTACTCTCGTTTATTCACTCATTTACCCCCATCTTCACATTACACAACTCCCTAATGCGTTCATTCCTCATTTTATCAATTCTTCTCACACCTAACACGTCCCTAAGATTGTCCATCTGAACACTTTGTACCTTAGATCTGTACCTCTTATTCCAGACCATAGTTTCACTACTATATATTAACACAACAAAGGTAACAGCATACCCTCATGCAAAACTCTAGCGTATTCAAGACTTAGTCCCTTCACATCCACAAGGATTTAATTGCACCAGCCACCTTAATAATATTCACAACTTTCCTAATAAATTCTGCACGATCCGTTCCCTTTTTATCCAACATATATCCTAAATATTTAAACTCGAATACTTGTTCTAGTAGCTCACCATCTAACATGACTTCACACCGCAGTTTCTCCTCACTCACTACCATAACCTTACTCTTTTCTGCATTTACTTTCAAACCCTTCCTTTTACACACCCTGCCAAACCCATCTACTAATCCTCTCAAACTCTCTTCAGATTCACCACATAAAACCAAATAATCCGCATATAATAGGCAGGATACCCTCCACACTGTTTCATTCTCCATAATTCTAACACCTTCCCCTGCCACTCCCACCTCTAATTCTTTCATAACCCCATCCATACACACATTAATTTAAATAACCAAAGACACACAACACATCCCTGCCTTACTCCATTATTAATATTAAACCAATCACTTTCAACACCACTTATTCTAACACACGCTTCCCTATCGACATACATACTTTTAATTTCATTCAGGATCCTACCATTAACACAATAAATCTCACTAACACCTGCCACAGAGCTTCCCTATTAATCTTGTCAAACGCTTGTTGCAAGTCCATAAAACTGAAATACTATTTCTTCTTCTTCTCTCTCATTTGTTTCAATGTAAAAATTTGATCCTCTACCACTTCTAAATGTACCTTGTTCATCAATAAATCAGTCCTTCAGTCAATCGACGTATTCTATTAACCAAAATACCAGCATTTATTTCCCCTACAACACTCAATAAACTAATTCCCCAATAGATCCTACAGTTCCCTTTATATAAGGGTACTATTACTGCGCTTCTCCAATCCATTGGAACCATACCCTCCATGAGCGCTTTGTAACACAACTTCCAAATCCATTTGATTACCATCTCTCCTCCATTCTTGATAATTTCACCAGTAATTCCATCTATACCTGATATATATATATATATATATATATATATATATATATATATATATATATATATATATATATATATATATATATATATATATATATATATATATATATATATATATATATATATATATATATATATATATATATATATAGTATATATATATATATATATATATATATATATATATATATATATATATTTCAGTTGGTTTTAGTGGGTTATGAGTGGTTTCAATGCAGAATAACAGGGATTCTCGGTATGGGTTTTGAGTTCCAGTTCAGCCATAATGCGGATCGGGACACAAAAAATTTGTCGTTAGTAGAGATTTTCTGTAATATTGTATTGTACAGTTTACAGCATAGTGTATTACACTAATCTCAATACACACACACAAAACACATAGCCAACACATACAACAGAACAGCCTATTCACAAACAAATCACTCTCATGCTTCTAGCATTGAAAAGCCGCATACTAGGGATGTGCTAAACTCCACTTACGGTGGCAGTATTCGACTACTTACTGAAGCAGGGCTTGCCTCGGGCCTAAATATTCCTGCACCTTCCACTTAGTCAGAAACCATACATATACTTTACCACCACCAGACAGAGGTGTGGTAATAATAAATAAATAATAAATATTATATATATATATATATATATATATATATATATATATATATATATATATATATATATATATATAGCACACACACACACACACTACACACACATACACACACACACACCATACACACACACACACCCACACACTCACATACACATACATATTATATATATTACATATATATTTATATATTAGTGATGTGGGACGATTATAAGTTTTAACGATGACGATTAGAGCAAATTTTGACAATGACGATGACGATTAATCATTTAACCCTCTCCTCCACAAAAAAAAAAAAAAAAAAAAAAAAAAAAAAAAAAAAAAAAAAAAAAAAAAAAAAAAAAAAAAAAAAAAAAACGATCCCTAATTGAGGATCAATGATTCCGGAGTTCGACGATGACATTATACACAATAATAATAATAATAATAATAATAATAATAATAATAATAATAATAGTTAATCATAGAAAATGAAAAGTATTTATTATTAATGGAAATGAGGAGACATATTTGTGATCCGTAATGATTTCTAGGTCAAGTGGTTGTTCCTCATACATGTATAAAATATTTAGACCAGGGACTTAAATGTAAGGTTTCCAAGTTTGCAGATGATAGCAAATTACCCTTGGTAAGGAATAATGATGGATGTATAAAGATTTAAAAAGATAAGGAGGGAGCTGTAATTGATGGATGAGCAGGTTTTTCCTCTTTTTTCTTTTTCCTCTTTCATTCATTCCTCTAAAGTTTCTTCTTTCCTCAATCCATGGTTCGATAATGCTTGTTCTTTGGCCATTCAGGTTAGAGACAGTGCCCATCGGGGGTGGAAAAATTCTCGCCTCCTATCATCACTCAGCTTAATTTTCATTCAGCTAGAAATTGTTGCAGGGATACTCTTCGACGGAGCAAAGCGGGCTTTCATCAAAGGAAAGTAAGTGCTAACCTCTTGTTCCTCTAACTAACAAATCTTTCATCTCATAAACTCCTGTAAATCTAAGTCTTTCCTCCTCTTGTCTCGACTCCATCATTCTGTTGCTAATTCTCCAACTGAAAAGGCTAATCTCTTCGGCCCTCGCTCAACTATATTATATATTCTATGTCTCAATACTAGCACTTTCTCAGTGTTGGAAGCTCACATGTCCAACCTATTCCGGAAAAGGAAGCCAGCTCTGATCCTTCAATCGCCCTGTAGCTCTTACTTTTAGGTGGCCTCTACTCCAAGCATCTAAAACCCTTTCTCAACTCACTTCTTGCATCATCTGGAAACCTCAGCCCCGGACCGCAAAGTACGGCTCTCGGCAATGGTGAAGTCACTGATATACCGAGGAGGAGAACGATACTGGCATTGACTGGCCATGCACCACCAGCTGTTGTTGAGGTTCCATTTTGCACTAACCTATCCACTCATAATCTCGGGATGACTCGACCCTTCATTCTTTAACCCATATCAATTCTACTCTTACTTGTGAATTGCCTCGTCTTAATTCTTCCGATTCTATTCGCTGATGATAGAAATAACTTTGTGAAATTCACCTTTAAAACCCAACTTCTACAAATCTCCTTTCTAAAATACATTCTAACTTTCCTATCTCCTTCGACGGTTCTGTCTTCTCTTCCGTTGACAATATAAACATCTTGACCTTAACATGAACAAAAAATCTTTGAAACCTGACATCACAACGGTTGCTAGGGCGGCCTCAAACAAACTGGAAGTTCTGTTTAGACTGCCAGACATTCTCCTTTCTCAGTTACTCCAGCTATACAAGTGTCTCATCCACCCATGTATGGAGTACTGCTCTCATATCTTGGGCACCTGGTTTCACCCGGCTTTTGACAGGGTCGAGTCAACGGCAAAAGGCTTATAAACCGTTCTGTACTTTCCAGCTCACTTGACCCTCATCTTTGGTGGCGCGATGTTGGTGCTTTATCTCTATCATATAGGTACCGCAGCGGCAAGTGCTCGAGGGAACTTTAGCACTCGCGTACCACCACCTTTACGACGCCTCCGTAGCACAATGCTGTATCTGCAAATGAGTTTTGTGTTGACATTGGTAACTCCAGGCCAGTCCGCTGCGGTGCTTCCTTCTTTCATCCTCTGTGTATACCTTAACACCTTTCTCCATCTCTGTATTTCCCACTGAATTTTAATCTCCTCACTTAAAGCCTGCGTCTGTGCTCATATGTAATTTGCGCTAGAGGGTGAACTTTGAGAGTACCTACACCTCCTCCTTGAATAAGGCTCTCAACCTGTTACTGGTGATGAAAATTGAAAAAAAAATTCTACTTTTGGGAGTATGTTGCAAATGAACTAAATCTACTTCTCACCCCATCCAAAACATCATTCAGATTATCCCAGAAAATCGTACTCTCTTCAACATTACCCTCAGATGGACCATATGTCACAACCACACAAATTTTGACCTTCAAACTTAAATTTAACCTTTAGAATTCTAGTACTCACACACACAAAATCTACCATAGCTCTACCACACCACTCATCAGAATTGCAAATCCTTCTACCCCCCTCATTCCTTTCCACAGCAACACAAAAACATTTCACACCACACCACTCATTTTCACCGTTTCCTTTCATCTTTGTTTCAGTCACAGCGAACAAATCAAATTTGCCCTTTCTAAATACATCCATCACCTCTCTCCTCATCTCCTCTGACATTTCATATACAGATACGATTCATTTTTGCCGAAGGATAGAAGGGCGCTTACTGCGATCACGACCTTCTCCGAGGCATGCATTAGCATTCCTGGCAAAAGATAAGTGGTAGTAGGCAGCCAACCTAACTACCACCGTCCCTTAGTCGCCTTCTACGACACGCAGAACATACGATGTGGGCAATTTTTTCTCCCTACACGTATGGATATAAGGGATAGGGATGTTTGTAAGATGTTGTCTAGAAGAGGGGTGTGGATATAAGTATGTGTATATGATATGTTGTCTGGAGGATGAGTGTGGATATGAACGCATAATAGAAAGGCGACCATTAGGCACTGGAATGTCATACACACCATAATAAACAGAAAAAGAAAGAAAGAGCATATATATATATATATAAATTATTAGTTTATTCAAATTTTATTTACTCCACTGACCTGGGAATTTGCTGATGACGATTGGAGGGCCGATGTTGATTTTTGTTTTGATGACGATTAATCTGTCCCATCACCATATATATATATATATATATGAGCATCAGGTCAGAGCATATATAATTATATATATATATAAATATATATATATAAACACAAAAAATTATATATATATATATATATATATATATATATATATATATATATATATATATATATATATATATATATATATATATATATATATATATATATATATATATATATAATCTTTATATATCCATATTTAGTTATATCTATTTAATTATATATATATATATATATATATATGAGAGAGAGAGAGAGAGTATATATATACAGGAGAGAGAGAGAATGAATGGACATGGAATAAATGGATGGACCCAATCCTGGCTGGCCAAGGAGGATCTGAACCCATCTGTCTCTCAAGGCGGCTGACCAACCTCATTCAAATTCAATATGCAATATGCCGGTGAGGAGTGAGACCATGATAAACCTCGGAAGATAAAGCCAGTCAAAAAGAAAGCCCCTCTCCCCCTGTTTATACCCCCAAGTGAGAACTCGTCACAGTCAGAAAATTCCACCATGAAGTTTCACAAGACTGCGACGGACCCTCACTGTGGTATATTGTCAATTCTTTCATAACCCCATCCATATACAAATTAAATAACCAAGGAGACAACACATAACTGCCTCACTCTTCTATTAATAATAAACCAATAACTTTCGACTCCATTTATTCTTACACACGCTTCACTATTGTCATGCATACTATTGATTCCATTCAGAAGCCTACCACCAATACCTGCCACAGAGCTTCCCTATTAATAATGTCATTTGCCTGTTGCAAATCCATAAAACCTAAATACAATTTAATCTTCTTCTTCTTTCAGATTCTTAATCATTTGTTTCAATGTAAAAATTTGACCCATATATCCTCTACCAATTCTAAATGCACCTTGTTCTTCACCAATCAGTCCCTCTGTCACTTAACATACTCTTTCAACCAAAATGCCAGCATATATCTTCCCTACAACACTCGATAAAAGAATGCCCCTATAATTTTTACAGTTCCTCTTATCCCCCCTTACCCTTATATGAGTACTATTACTGCTCTCCTCCAATTTCTTGGAACTATACCCTCCATAAAGGCTTTGTTACACAACTTCCAAAACCATTCAATCACCATCTCGCCTCCATTCTTGATTATTTCCCAGTAATTTCATTTATGCCTGCAGATTTACCATTCTCCAACTTTCTCACCCTACCCATTACCTCAACCCCAAAATACCTATTTCTTCTTGCACTATCAAACACATATTCATTCACTATCACCTCTTCATTACTGCCATTGTTATGCAGATTTTCAAAGTGTTCCCCCAACACTCTTCTCACATCTGATGAAAGCACCATCCTTATTTATTATTCTATGCAGATTCCCCTTACTCACATACTTAACCTTTCGCGCTTCCTTCCAGAAAAGCTACCTATTCCTTTGTAAGTTCCCATTCATCCTTCTTTCAAACTGTTCATTTACATCATTTTTCTTCCTACGTATGCAATTTTAGTCTTCCTTTTTTACCTCATTATATAATTCGAAACACTTTCATTTGAGACCTCATCATTTGCTTTTAGCACATTCAACCACGCCTCTATTTTTTATACTTTTAACCACTTGCATCACCTCTTCATTCCACCATTCACTGTTGAGATTCTTACTTCCTACTTTTGACAATCCACATACTTCTCTTGCTATACAAACAAAGGTTTCCTTCATTTGTGTCCATATTTGCTCAGTTTCATTTTCTTCACATTCAACTGATTTATTTGCAAGCTCTCTTAAATACTTTCCTTATTACCTTGTCTACTTAACTCCTCACTCTTAATTCTTCCCACTTCCTTCCTTACCTCTTTCATTCCAAGCCCCCACTAACTTAATATTACATTAAACAACATAATAATCCGATAACCCCATCCCCAGCCCCCTCACTGATTAAACATACACCGCATACTTCAATATCTCCTTCTTCACCAACACAAAATCAATCATACTTTTCACTTAGATGCCAAGTCTACCTAGACCAACACTAGTATACGTATGAATACTCGTGTTTGAAGGAAGTATTACTTACACACATACCTCTTTCCTCTCAGAAATCAAACACCCTCCTACCATTCTCATTTTCTATTGTCACCCCAAATTTACCTGTTATACCATCCTATTTCTCATAACCTACCCAACCATTTAGATTGCACAAAACAATTAATCGGAAGCTCCTACTCACCCTATCTAAAATATCATTCAGATTATCCCAGAAAATTTCACTCTCCTCAACATCACCCTCAGATGGACCATATGTTATTATCACATATACCTTGACTTTTTCAAACTTAAATTTAACTAATAGAATTCTAGTACTCACACAAACAACCACCATAGCTATGCCACATGTCACTCATTAAAATCGGAATTCTTTCACACTTCCTATTTCTCTCCACCCAGTACTACTACTACTATTTTCACACCACACCACCTTTATCTTCACTTCCCTATCTTTTGTTTCAGCCATACCCAAGTAAGTCACTTAATTCCTTTCTAGCCATATCTATCACCTTGCTCCTCTCTTATTTTTTCTGGACATTCCTTATATCCATACGATTCATACATTCGCCGAAAGATACAAGGTTGCTGCAATAGCACTACGACCATGTCTGGCCTTATACATTACCTAGCAAGAGATCAGCAGTAGTGGGCGTACAACCCATCTATATCACAGTCCCTTCCACATCTACTCTCAGTTCATACGCTGGGAATTCCTTTTCTCCCACAATAGATATATATATATATATATATATATATATATATATATATATATATATATATATATATATATATATATATATATATATATATATATATATATATATATATATATATATATATATATATATATATATATATATATATATATTTTTTATTTTCAAAATTGTTTTTTTTTTCAAAATTGTTTGACTTTCCATTTTCAAACAGTCGAGACAAAACAATGTGAGCACTCTTGGTAAAAAAATTCCAAATCTTCTTTTGTGGAAGCAAGTATCAATTGCCCATAACTGTGTCCATACAAATACCACAAACTTTTTTCAGTTGATCTTGCAACAGCGAAGGAATGCTCCATTTCTGCTTCCATAATTTGTGTGCACTCTCTGGTATGAAGGCTTCTTTGTTCTTCATCATATGGGTGAAGACAATGTAGCTGACATATGTCGCATAACATACCATGAATATATGTACACTTTTCTAATTGACAAGTTGCAGAAAACATATAAAGTCAAATTATAAGGATCGTAAGTCTGTTTCCGAGTTCGTTTGCTGTGGATGACATTTCATCACCCAACTTGGGGCAAATGACAGCTCTGATGTAACTGTAGAGCAATTGGAATAGTAAAAAGTAAATAAGAAATTTTTTTTATCTAATTGCAAACTAAAATTAGAGTAAATTTATTTTATATAAAAAGTTTTTAAAAATAAAATATAGAAAGATGAAATTTACCTGCACTGAATAGAACAAAATAGTGTAATTTATCTTTTGTGCAATGGATAAAAAATCAATGCCTACTAACAAGCTTATTAACATGTTTTCCTCAAAATACTTTTAAAAATACACAGTAAGTTTTCTGAATTTGAAGGGAAAGATGTTACAAATATAAGTTTATAAAAAATACTTCTGTACCCTACTTGACAGGAATGACATTATTTTCTCTAACATGGAATGGTAATACAACACACAGAGATTGGGAATTCCCGTTAGAATCCCTCTACATAGCATATTTATGTTCACATGCAAAAATTTTTACCTTTACTTCCGCTAAACCAAATCTTATTTCTTGGATGAGTAGCCTACTTTACATTTTAAAACCTGAATTCCAAAAACTATTCAGTTTCAATAACAACAATGTTTGGATTTCATTGCGAATTCATGGTGGTGTACATTCAATTTTTTTTTTTTTTTTTTTAAAGGTCATTTCACTGATTAGAAAATAATTTTCAACTTTGAATTCCCAAAAATATCTTATGCGGATTCAAATTACTTTTTCCCCCTATCATTTAATCAATCTCTCAAACTGATGTGAACATATAATTAAAAATTTTCAAATGTATCATTATATAAGTATATATATATATAGTAATATATTTATCTATATATATATATATATATATATATATATATATATATATATATATATATATATAATATATATATATATATATATATATATATATATATATATATATATATATATATAGTATATATATATATATATATATATATATATATATATATATATATATATATATATATATATATATATAATATATATATATATATAATCATCATCATTCACCTTCTTTCCCCAAGACTGGGGTAAGGTGCGTGACATGCACCGGAAACAGAAAAGTAGTAGAAGATGACAGTCAAAAAGAAAGCCCAGCCTTACCACACACTTTATACCTATTAGTGAGAATTCATCGTAGTCAGAAAATCCACCCTAGAGCTTCACGGGACCGCGACGGACTCTCACTATGGCATCTCGTCAATGAGGGGTTCATAACTTGGCCCATGTGGGCCACAACTTACCCCCTCATAAAACCCCGTCATTCACTCCTATTATGCAACTTTCTTCTCGCCTCTGCCAAACTCACATTTCCCTCCTCCAGGCATTCCTTTACTGACTCAATCCACTTTTTCTTCGGTCTCCCATCTGGTCGATTCCCAACATACTAACCAGCACACATCTGCTTAACCAACCCACTATTATCCATCCTTCCCATATTACCAAACCATCTCAATGTACTCTCATTCATTCTCCCATTTATGCCTTTCTTCACACAACACAACTCCCTAATACGTTTAATCATTATTTTATCAATTGTTCACACACCAAACACACCCCTAAGATTGTCCATCTGAACACTTTGTACCTTGGATCTATACCTCTCATTCCAGACCATAGTTTCACTACTATACATTAATACAGGTAACAACAAATCCTCATGGAAATCCTCATGTAAGACTTATCCCCTTCACATCCACCAAGGATTTAATTTAGTGATGTATGTGACATGTGAATACACATAACATCCACATTATGTATTTGCGATTATTGAATGCGGATATTGTGGATGTATTAAATATAGATTTATTAATTTGCTTTCTAATATATGATTAATTTTTTGGATAGTATGAATAACAAAATTATTTATGATTATTATTATTATTATTATTATTAAAATTATTTTACATATATATATATATATATATATATATATATATATATATATATATATATATATATATATATATATATATATATATATATATATATATATATATATATATATATATATATATATATATATATATATATAGTATTATCAAAACCTTCTTTTTCCCTAAGACTGGGGATAAGGTGAGTAACATGCACTGGAAACAAGTAGTAGAAGAATATGCCAAGTTGGGAAAATATATATATATATATATATATATATATATATAGTATATATAAGAGCATATATATATATATATATATACATATATATATATATATATATATATATATATATATATATAAAATATAATGAAGATAAAGGATAGTGGAATGGAGGAAGAAGAAAGGGATGGTAGAGAATGAAAATAAAATGGAAGGAATGGAAAGGACAAGAATGGAGGAGGATGGAATGGATGGAATAAAGGAGGGGGGGATAAGGAAAGATGGGGGAATCAGGAATGGAAGGTATTTTGTGCGAAAGAGTGCTTTCAATGACTGGGGGACTGATTGGCGAAGAACTAAGTTCATTTAGAAGTGGTAGAGGATGTGTGGATCAAATTTTTACATTGAAACAACTGATTGAGAAAATGAAAGAGAAGAATAAATTGTATTTGTTTTATGAACTTGCAACAGGCGTATGACAGGATTAATAGGGAAGCTCTGTGACAGATGTTGGTAATATATGGTGTTGGTAGTAGGCTTCTGAATGGAATGAAAAGTTTGTATTACAATAGTGAAGCTTGCGTAAGAATAAATGGGGTTGAAAGTGATTAGTTTAATTTTAATAATGGAATGAGGCAAAGATTTGGTATGTGTCCTTGGCCATTTAGTTTGAATATGGATGGGGTTATGAAAGAATTAGAGGTAGGGGTGGCAGGGGAAGGTGTTAGAATGATGGAGAATGAAAAAGAGTGGAGGATGCCCTGCTTGTTTGCAGATGATTTGGTTTTGTGTGACGAAGCTGAAGAGAATATATATATATATATTAGGGATGTACCGATAGCATTGGTATTGGCCATTTTTTTGGGTATCGATTAATATAGCCGATACTTGGCCAATACTTCTTACTTTTTGGGTGAAAAATTATGAGAAACTTTTAGATTCAATAATAAGTCTAGTTCGATATATATAGCTAGTACTACGTTATGTTTTTTATGTTTTTATTTTTCAACTTCTTTTTAACTTAGATTTTTAGGCGTTTTTCCAACTTGGGTTTTAGTGTAACATTTACGGTACCTATTTGGATAGCCATTATTATAATTTATACAGATTTAGGTTCTACTTTTTTAGTTGATAATTAGTATTTTTTTCTCTTTTTTTTTTGTACGCAATTTCGTGAGAGTGTGAGTGGTTTTAAACTTTCTGGATCATTCATATTTTAGATATTTGCTGTAAATAGGGTTTTACTGCTTTAAAATTTCAGGTTTTAAATTTAGGTTTATGCGTACAAATAATTTTTTTTCTCATTTCTCCTTTGGTTTTTTTTTTTTTTTTTTTTTTTTGGGTTTTTTTTTTTTTTTTTTTGTGTGTGTGTGTGCGTGCATGATAGAAGATTTGCACAAGCGTAGTTTCTATTTGACTTTACCATAATCAGTGGCTTGCACTCTAACTCTGAATCCATGGAATACACTCTAACTCTTACCCTAATTTTTTGCTCTTGTCCGGAGACCTAGATGGCTAAGAATTCAACCTCTAACTCGTTTAAAATATCCAACTATAACTTATTTCATAATTTCGTCTGAAGGGTGGGAGTATGTGCCTATGTAAACATAAACACTCCTATAACACATCTCGAATCTCCCAACTCGATGTTCTGTGGCTTCAAATCTTTCTTCCTTCTACACTACCATTATCTTGTATTTCTGCTACTGTTCTCCTAACAGTAAAGATTTCATGCCTTGTTTGATTACCTTAAAACTTCTCACGAGACTGTTATATCTTTCCATCCAAATACGGAGTCCTCTATTTAGGGAATTTCAATGTACACAACACTGAACGGTTGGGTTCCTCCTCTCATACTGATTCAGGTGGGGAGGAAGCCGAATCTCTCAGCATTCTCAACGATCTGAGCAACCTAATTAAAGAACCTACACATTCCGGATCGCCCCAACCGATTCTTGAACACACTTTGACTTTGTTTCACTACTAGTCCTTTCCCCTCTAAATACATTCACCTTCGCTCCCATTTGTACCTCTAATTCTTTCTCTCCAACATCTCCATCCTGGACTCCATGGTTTTCTTTCAAGCACCCTCTTGATCGGGCCTATTTAGTACTGGCGCTGCATCTTAAGCTAACTATAATTGAGTGGACTGCTTTGACTTGAAGACGCTTCAGCTTCTGCTGATAAAGTAGGAACAGCAAATGGGATGGGATGAGCAGGTTCATTCCTTCTTCGACTAAATCTTTTCTCCTCAAAATCCATATGGTTCGACCGTGTTTGTTCTCTGGCCATTCAGGCTAGAGACAGTGCGTAACGGGTGGAAAATTCTCGTTCTCCTATCACTCTTTATGTAATTTTCATTCAGCTATAAATTGTTGCAGGGATACTCTTCGACGATCAAAGCAGACTTTCATTAAACGAAAGTGCGCTGGACCTCCTTGGTTCTCTCCTACTGAAAATCCTTCTAGCCTCTTGCCAAAAATATCTCTAACTACTTCTATCATCCTTTTCCTCTTATTCGCTCTGATGATTCTGTTGCTAATAATCCAACTGAAAATCTGTATATATTTCTCTTAACTCAACCCTGGACGATTCTGGCATTCTCTTCCCTCTCTTCCTCTCCTCTCAGGTGTTCTCATGCCTTTACCCAGGATTACATTTGATCAAGTGCATGGATTCTGAAATCTATGAGCGTTAAGTGAAGGGGTGGGCCTGGATGGTATTCCCTCTCTCTGAGTTTTGAGGGGAGTGTAAGCCCGTGCTGACTCCCACCCTTCGCTTCCAACTATATTCTATGCCTCAATACTAAGCACTTTCCTCAGTGTTGAAGGAAGAGCGCATATGTCCAACCTGTTCCGAAAAGGATTGCCGCCTGACCTTCTCTAACTATCGCCCCTATAGTTTTAAGGCTTTTATTCTATCTTAAGATCTTTTGAAACCCTTCTCAACTTTCACTTTAGACCATCTGGAATCTCATTCTCTTCCGACTGCTCAGGCATTTTCTGGCGCCTGAGGTCTATAGTTTATGGTTTTCCGCCCCAGGGAACCAGCAGGAGACTTAGGTGCTTATTGACATATCCAAATGATCTTACCCTCGTGCTACTCTGCTCAAGCCCTCCCTTAAAAATCTTTCACAAATTCTATGTTCAGCTTTCAAATCGCCTTCATACTGGCTGTTGTTGATGGGCTCTTCTTTTTCTTGTCAATAGTGGTGTTCTGGTTCTGTCTTATCTCCTACTTTATCCTCCCTTTTCATTAATGATTTACTCACTGCACATCTAACTATATTCACTCATATGCCGAATGACTCGAACCTTCATTCCTTAACTCATTTCAATTCTGCCCTCTTTACTTCTAGAACTGCCTCTCGCCTTAATCTTTCCAATTCTATTCGCTGATATTGATAGAATTTCCGGGTGAGGTTGTCTCAACCTGGTGAAATTTAATTCTTTATAAACCCAACTTCTACAAATCTCCTCTAAGACATCTAACTTCCTATCTCTTTCTTCGCTCTCCTGTTGGACAATATAAAACATCCTTACCTTAACATAAACAAAAAAATGTCTTGAAACCTCAAACCTCTACTTTTTTGTGTGACCTCAAAGAAAAAAAACTGGAGATTTTGTTTAGGTAGGCTACAAAAATTTTTTTTTTCCCCTTTCTCAGTTACCACCCAGCTATATAAGGGTCTCATCTGCCCTTGTATGGTATTGCTCTCATATCTGGGGGGGGGGCTTGGCTTCACCCGGCTTTTGATAGGGTCGAATCAAAGGCCAAAGGGCTTATAAACTGTCCTACTTTCTAGTTCACTTGACCCTCTATCTTTGCGGCGCGATGTGGGTGCTTTATCTCTTTTCTATAGGTACCGTAGCGGCAAGTGCTCGAGGGAACTTTCCACCCTCGTAATACAAGGGGTGCTGTGTCAGAACACGAGTTGTGTTGATATTAGTAAACTCCAGACTAATTCGCCATGGTGTTTCCTTCTTTCCCCTGCCACCTCTGTTCTAGAAATTCTTCCATCATCTGTGTGTTTTATACCAATTTTATTCCTCCTCACTTTAAAGCCTGCGTCTGTGCTCATCTGCGTTAGATGAATTTTTGAGGCGTTCTACACCCCCTCCTTGAATAGGGCTCTGTCCGTGAGCGGCGGTGACAACTGCAAAAAAAAAAAAATAATAATAAATAAAAGGTTCTAACAAGGAATTCCCTAAGCTAGCTGAAACCCTACAAGAAGGGAATCTCTGACGGTGAACCACTTCTAGAATGCATTTAAATAGCATAACTGAGGAGCTTGCTCACTTGTCAAAAAAAAAAGATTCACAGAAGTGGAAGCTGCCTTATCAGCAACCCTGGCAACAGCACTGATAAGGACGATGGTGCTTCAGCAAATAAACCTACTGAATATGAAGAGGATTTGGATATGTTAGACTTTGATAAGTTCATGACCGAAATTGCATTGAAACCTCATTCACCTTCAAAGGAATCACACCAAGGAACCTCATCGAAAAAACTGAAGAGACAGTCATCAAGGAGCAAAGATAATTCAAATTTGCAATTCAGAAAGAGGGAGACGAGGCCTTCAGCTTAAAACATGAGATGCTGGCCTACAGAAGAGAATCCTTTCATGGTGTGGCATAATTTGCCAAGGTTTCCATTATTATCAGTGCTTGCAAGCAACTAATTATCAGCCCCTCCCTCATCAGTCGAGAGCGAGCGATGATAGTGTAGGTGGGAAATGTAAACACCCCTAAAAGGAACATAGGCTCTCGCCAGATACTAGTGAAAGCTTAACGTTTTGCATCACAATTTGTGAATTTTTGAATTTGAGTATTGATTGATATCTATCTTTATCTTAAAGGAGTATATTATTATGTCATGTTTGAGTAATAGCGTTTTTTTTTTTTTTTTTTTTTTTTTAGTTGATTAATTTTGGTTTTTTTTTTTATTTTTTTTTTTTTTTTTTTTGTTGCTATTAAAGAATCTTCCTTTGTAAATTGTAATCATGTTAAACATAAAAGGTAGTAGCTAAACCTTGTTAAACTTACTGGAAATGGAAATGGAATATTTTTAAATAAACACAAAAATAAAAAAGATATTAATATTATAATTTGCATTTCTACTATTCCTAAAGATACTATTTTAATTTGTAAAATAAATATACTTGGGCAAAACCAAATATGAAATGAATGACTAAATATTGGTTGTACGTGGGAATGCACCTGAGTTGCCTAGTAGTACACAAATGTTCTATCTTTTATTACTGTATTTATTATATTAATTAAAGTTTCGGTATCAGTATCGGCACCTAAATAAATAGAGTATCGGTATCAGCCTCTTTTCTGGTATCAGTACATCTCTAGTCTCCTAGTGTATATATATATATATATATATATATATATATATATATATATATATATTTATACCTCTATATATATATATATATACATATATATATATATATATATATATATATATATATATATATATATATATATATATATATTTATTATATATATATATATATAGCATATATATATATATATGGCAGAGAAAGAAAAGGAAGGAGGAATTGAAGGAAATGGACAGGAAAGAACCGGTGGATGGAGGGGTGGATAGTGGAATGGAAAGAAAGGAATGGAATAATGGAAAGGAATCGAATCATAAGAAAAAGTAAAAAGAAGCATGGACAAAGTAAAGTAGAAGTAAGAACAATAATTAGTGAGTGGTGGAATGAGGTGGATGCATGTTAAAAAAAAAGGAAGGTGGTTGGAATGGAATGGAAAATGGATGGAAGAAAGATGGAATGGAGGAAATAATGGAGGAAATGGGTAATGGAATGAAGGGATGGAATGGAATGGAAGGAATGGAAGAAGAATGGGGAACCTGCTTAGAATAACGAATAGGGATGGTAGTTTTAACTGATGAAAACGGATGGAGGGAGTGTGGAAAACACTTCGAAAATCTGCATAATATTGCATTAATGAAGAGGTGATAGAATGTGTGTGGGTTTTGATGAAAAGGAATAGGTATTTGGGGATGAGGTTATTAGGAAGGAGGAGGTCATAGGTAGAGTGAGAAAGTTGAAGAATGGTAAATCTGCAGGTATTGAAGCGGCGCACGAAAACGGAAAGATTTCACGATAAAATGCGAAAACGGTTAAACACCCAACTGAACCGAAACCCGCTC
>JABUQX010049850.1:25000-35000 GCA_015478945.1 Trachelipus rathkii | reverse complement strand
ATATATATATATATAATAATAATATATATAATATATATATATATATATATATATATATATATATATATATATATATATATATATATATAATAACTTAACAATATACTATTATATATATATATATACTTCTATATATATATATACTTACATGTTCTGGTACGGGCTCCTTATTCGATTTAACGCTCGACATTTTATCTCGGTCTTTGGATTTATTGGCATCGTTATCATCGCCGTTGTTATCGCCATCCATTATATATATGTATATATATATATATATATATATATATATATATATATATATATATATATATATATATATATATATATATATATATATATATATATATATATATAGAAATACTTCTTATATATATATATATGTATGTATATATATATATATATACTCTTAAATAGATATATATATACATATATAATAAAATATATATATATATATATATATATATATATATATATATATATATATATATATATATATATATATTTTTTTTTTTTTATAATATATATATATATATATATATATATATATATTTTTTACAGATTTTATCTAAAAATATTAAGAAAATCTGTAATTAATTTCCATTCTGGATATTATGTCTTCTCTAGTGTGGGATTACTTTAAGATTAAAGTAAGCGATAATAGTAAAGCTGAGTGTCTTTTGTGCGCTACTAGGAATACATTACTATCAAGAGGAAATCCAAAGAAAGGTTCAAAATATTATAGTATAAAACCTTTACTGGATCATCTTGAAAAGAAACATAAAACCACATATTTGAAGATAAAAGAAATATCTGAATCTTCAAGAGGAAAGGTGGCCGAAAAAAGAAAACATGATATCACAGACACAACAGATGATGATCCATGTCCATCCATATCATCAACTTCTACCTCTATTAAAAAAAAAGATTTCTTCAGCCTACACTGTTTGAAATAACTGATAAAACAAAGATTTGGGACATTAATGATAGAAAAAGCACAGAAATTCATTTCAAAATTGGGGAAATGATTGCTGTGGACAATCTGCCATTTTCTTTTGTAGAAGACATTGGATTTAAGAGATTAATAAATCACGTATGTCCACAATATAATATTCCATCAAGGAGGTACTTTTCAGAAGAGATTATCCAAACAATATATAAAAGGGTAAAGAACAAAATAACACTTCAGCTGCAAGAAATTCAAGCAATATCATTAACATCAGATATTTGGACTTGCTCATATAACAATGAAAGCTTTATAAGTATGTCAGAGCATTGGAATGATAAAGATTTTCAAAGGAAGAGTGAAACATTACAAATCAGTAGTTTTAGTGCTTCTCATTCTGCAGAAAATATATGTCTAAAAAGTGAGGAAATACTTAAGAGCTGGGATTTAAAAAAAGAAAATATTCATGTTGTCCTAACAGATAACGCACCAAACATTACAAAAGGTATGAGAGCGACAGGTGTTATAAATGAGATGTTTTATTCATTCCTTACAGCTAGTAAGTAATACATGATGCTATATTTTCTCAAAAATCAATTAAAGATTTAATTACTTTATGTAGGAAAATTGTAAGTCATTTTAGTAGATCACCAATTGCTACAACTAAGTTAACTGAAATTCTCAAAATTTGTAATACACAAGCTTATCAAGATGGAATTCATCATATTATATGCTGCAAAGGATCATAGAGCAAAAATTGCAATTACTATATATTCTTCAAATTCGAAAAACAATCTAGAAATCTTAAATGCAAATCACTGGAAGCTAATGGAGAATATAATTAGATTGCTACAACCATTTGAAGAATTAACTAAAAGAGCGAGTGATGATGTAGATTTATCTTTTGTAATACCTGCAGTTAATGCATTGCAAAAATATTTAGCAAAAACTTGGAAGGATAGCGGTGTAAAAACTATGAAAGATGAACTTTTAAATTCTGTTACTGAACGTTTTGGTACCATTAAAGAGAAGAAATTTTATGTACTTGCAACAGTTCTAAATCCACAATACAAATTAGCTCCCTTTGATATTATTGATCAGAATAAAATAAAATTTATGCTCAAAGAAGAAGCAAAACTTTTTATAAAAGTTAAAGAGAATATTACATTAAGTTCAGATTCTGATGAACAAAATGATGATCAAAATGATCAGTCTCATACAGATTCACATGAAGAATCTGAAAATGAAACGGCAGATATTGAGAAGGAAACATTCAATTTTCTGGAAGTGCTTTGATGACATGCTACAAAAAATCGTCAGAAGAAAATGAAGAATATTCAGATATAATCAAACCAAGTGGAACTGATCAAAGGAGAAAAAAAGTTAAAATGCAAACGTAGAAGCAGCAGTGAGAGAACAACATGAATTAGAAAATACTATTCAAACTACTGTGGATAAATATTTTGCAGCACCATTTATGGAACGAAAATCGGATGCTGATCCACTGTTATGGTGGAAAGAAAGAAAAGCTCTTTATCCTGATTGCATCTTACCTGAATTAGCTAAGAAATATCTCTCTGCTCCACCTTCAAGTGTATTTAGCGAGAGAATGTTTAGCCAAGCAGTAAATATTTATGCAAGTCAAAGGAATTGTCTTTCTCCAACACTAGCTGATCAGCTCCTGTTTCTTCATCATAATTTAAAAGCATTTGATTTTAAATATTAGAGAATGGTTACCTAAATAGCAATGCATAAGCTATTTAACTTTCCTTTCACTGACTTTGTGTTTAACAATATAATTTAATTTTCTCAAAATTCTTTTGTGATACTCTATAGTCTCTATACAGTATCGATAACAGCTGGTACATGCACTTTATAATATATAATATATATATATATATATATATATATATATATATATATATATATATATATATATATATATATATATATATATATATATATATATATATAGTTTCAAATGTTAGTTTGTTAAAACTTAAAAACTCTTTAATAATTTAAAGATTAAGAATATATATCATAATTTTTTAGTCTTTTGGTCAGATATGGCATGTAGTTTAAAAGTTCTTTTACCAATTCATTTACCTATTTCTGTATTGCATTTTTAAAGCTAGATTTATCAAAAGTGTATTTTTGTTAGGGGTAGTCATTTTGGATATCAAACCCTTTTAAATTGTTTATCAAAATAATTAGTCAATTTAGTAAATGGTGTCATATAGGCCTATTCATATTATTATATATTATTATAGTTATAATATTAGTTATTAGTTTGACTTAATATTATCACTACAACAAAAAAATATTAAAATAATTTTTTACACTTTTTTGTATGAATCAGTTCTTCTAAATAAATTTAATTCATTAAATGTCTTGGGTGTTTGGGAATGGAAACTATTTTATTTTCAAAAACTACCTTTCAAAATATAGATCCGGCCCTGGAGAAAAGCCGGAGACCTGGTAGTCTCAGCCAGACAGAGATCTAAACCGGAGGCACCGGCCAAGCCGGAAACCAGGCGGAGATCCGGTGCATCCTACACATGTTTTTATGTGATCGTTTATAATTAAAACTAACGAATACCCTAGAGTAGACCGCCGATGGCAGGGGTCGGGGTCTCTCGGCCTCTAGGTGGACGACGCGGGGGGACTTCGTCCCCTCTGTCCCCATCGCTCGAGCTAATGGAAAATATATGCTTCCCTTGAGCGCTAACCTCAACTTACTCACGCGGATTGGTGACTCTAAATAAAATTGCTTCTTAACGCTAAATAGATTATTTATAGTGTGTGTGTATTATTGTGTGTGTGTGTGTGTGTGTATTATTGTGTGTGTGTGTGTGTGTGTGTGTATTATCATTATTATTTTTATTATTATTATTATTATTATTATTATTATTATTATTATTATTATTATTATTATTATTATTATTATTATTATTATTATTATTATTGTACTAAATATTTTGAACTAATAAATTCATACGTCTGAAAAAATTTTCCTGCATCAGTTTCTGTTAAAATGTTATTGTGAAACCATTCAAGATTATAAATTGTTTCCCTTTCCATTGTTTCAGAAAATATATAACTGTAAAAACAAAAAAATTCACAATTTTGTCGCTAATAAAACTTATAATAGGTGAGCTTCCACACCTTTAAGAATATTAAAAAAACAAATTATTATTATTATTATTATTATTATTATTATTATTATTCATTATTATTATTAGTAATTTAACCTCACTAAACTTGTTATTAATTTATTTCACTTTCCATTTAACTAAACTTATATAGTAATTTATTTAACTTCCATTATTGTCAATAAATAACTAACTAATTAGAAAAAAGTTCAATCTTTTAACACTATGAGGCGTTGCTGTTCATTGTGTTCGATTTAGTAGGTTTTAAAATAAAATCGGCTTAAGCTTAAATGTAGATGCTGTTGTTGGTATCAGCGAACATATTCTAAACACTTTTTTACATAATGGATTTTTCTCAAAATCTCGTGTAACACATAGTGATTATCAACTATATATATGCTGTGAAAAACAATTACAACCTTAAATCTTTATATTAGCTCCTTTTTAGAGATATTCTGCATTATAATTACGTATTAATGAGGCGCGTTAAATATGAACTTTAACTAAGGTATCTACGTATCTTGAAATGAGGTGGAGAAAGTATTATAGTTTACGAAAATAATAATAATAAATATCTTAAAATGAAAAGGGTTGCTAAAACTACACTTTATGAAAGTTATACTGACTTACTCGGTTGTTCGATCGCCTTTTTTTTTAGCTTGCCTCTATGCGTCTCTCCTGTCATGTCCTTTTTAAGATCCAACACTAGTAGTCTGGAAGCATAAATGTATTCCATTTACCCTTGTATTCCTGTATCTTGACAGTTCTTTGACGTAAATATCTTTGTGAAATCGCTCTCCGTCCTTATCACTTACTGCACCATAGTTGTCCATGAAAAATCTAATGTTAATCGAGAAAGAGAATTTTGAACGTAATGTTTGGTACGAAGTTTATGAAACTTATATAGAAGGTTGTTCGCAATCTCAATATAGTTTTCAAGCCTTTTTTGCTGAGAAGCCATGAACAACGCTTTCAAATGCTCCCCTCAAGCTGCTCTCTCACTGGCATTGAAGATTTGCCTTAAATTTTCGTCTTTCAGAAGATCATCAATGTCCAGGCCAACGAAGATCCCTTCCTTAATTTTGAAGTCACTCAGCAGTGGAAATTTCTCCCTCAAGTACTTGAACCCCTCTCTTTCCCTATTCTTCCTTTTTATAAAATTCTTCATCAGTCCCAGTTTGATGAGTAAAGGAGGCAGAAATTTTTTTTATTTCGTTCAACTAGAGGGCTGTGTTGTACTTATTTAATCCCAGGGCACAGACTCCTCGCTGCCCAAATTTTCTCGTTGTTGTACATAGGACTTTACACGACTTTCCCATTCGCAAAGAAAATAACAGTACTTTGTGTAACCTGATTGCATGCCTTGCAGTATCCCTATGATTTTAGGTCTTCACAAATATGTCATTGGTGTTCTTCCTACATTATTCATTCCGGAAGTATTTTCACGTTTTCATATGGACAGTATAGGATATAGGAATAGAAGATAGTGAATTACTATTATGCAGAAAAACAGCTTTTAAACAATATTGAGGAGTCTATAAAGAGTCTTCTCCAATCTTTTGGGTTGTATACTTAATTTAAAGATGTCAAACCGTTCAAGTCACAACAACAAGATTGTTCACTTTCTTGAAGTATCATATCAAATTCTTTTCCCTTCTTCTATGCACAGACACTTCCACATCAGGTTGGAGAAGATTCTACTGCTTAAGCCTTGATCCCAGAAGTTCTGCTTTGTCCTTTGAGAGATCTAGATCTTGAATCAGGCCATTTAATTCACTATGAGTAAATTTGTGTGTCTCACTTGGGTCAGCTTTTCGAAAATTAGGGTCCCAAGATGTTAAGATTTTAGGTGTTTCCACCCATATAATTTCATCATCAACTTCAATCTGCAGTTGATACTCTTCTGGAGGCTAAGGTACTGGTAGATCATCTCCATGTGGATTTGGTCGGATAGAAGATGGAATGTTTTTGTATTCGACCATCAACTTCTTTTTCTCATCCCATGATGCAACGGTGGAATAAAGAAAGAATAGCAGTCATTTTATGACTTTTAAGCTCCCGCCAGATCATTGGGACGACAAAGCACATTGAACGCCTTGATGCCGAAATAATGGAGAGAAGCGGTTTTAAGATTGGGACGCAAAGCACATTGAACGCCGCAACTTGATGCCGAAATAATGGAGAGAAGCGGTTTTAAGATGGGGGTAAACTCGAGTTTTTGGGAAGAAAATGTCACTTCACCACACTAATAGCAAAAGTGGCCAGCAATGTTAATGAAGTTATGAGGCATATTTTTACGTAGTATTGCGATTTGACGCATAAAACCTGAATGATCGCATATATATATATATATATATATATATATATATATATATATATATATATATATATATATATATATATATATATATATATATATATATATATATATATATATATATATATATATATATATATAATAACAATATATATAAAAAAATATATATAATAATAATAATAATACAATAAAAAAAATAACTATAACATATATATATCTTTATATAATATATCTCTATATATATACTTTTCTATATATATATATATATATATATAATAATATATATATAATAATATTATATATATATAATAATATATATATAATAATAACTATATATATATATATAATAATAATAATATAATAATAATAATGACAGCAATAATAGTATATATAATATAGCATATATTAATGTTTCAACTTCCAATACTAGCCACAATATTTATATAATATAGATAATAATAATAATAATAATAATAATAATAATAATAATAATAATAATAATAATAATAATAATAATAATAATAATAATAATAATAATAATAATATTTATATATATATAAATATCTATATAAATATATACATATATATATATATATATATATATATATATATATATATATATATATATATATATATATATATATATATATATATATATATATATATTTTTATAGACTATATATATATATACAACATATATATATAAATATATATATATATATATATATATATATATATATATATATATATATATATATATATATATATATATATATAAATATATATATATATATCAAGTATCTCTTGTATTATATATATATTGTGTGGAGTTTTGGAGCTTCACACTATTAAAAGACTATATATATAAGAAGTATAGCATTGAAGTTGTTGTAGTACTAAATAAATAGTTAATTAAGAAGGTTGTTTGATAGTCTTGCTTACAAGCTAGCCGGGCCATTTAAAAAATGAACAACTTAAAGAGAGCTGAATTCAGTCTCTCAAGTCACTCCTAATGATTCTCCACATTCAGCTCGGGTAGTTGAAGGTATTTACCATCAGTTTGATAATCTCGGCAACTCTTCAGCTGAACTTGGTGATCCCCTGCGAAGTCTTGTTTAAAGCAAACTAAGTCGCACTGTAAGGATTATGTTATATGTTGAAGATGATTATGATTCCGAAGACACTTATAACCTGAAGAATCATACTCCCCACAATATCAAGAAGGGAAATTTTTGACTTACACATTTTAAAGGATTGCGGAAAAAGCGAATATATCTGCTTTAGAAGCTGTATTTTGGTACAATATATCACCAAAAGATGGTTTAAAGGAAGAGTCTATGAAACCGGATAAAGGGATTTTTAATTATGATTGGAAATATCAGATTGCTGATGAGGATAAAAAAACTATTGTGGGTGAGGATATAGAATCAAAGTATAAAGTAGGGGAGGAAGTGTGGGTTAAGCCAGGAAAGAGTATCTGTACATCAAAATGGAATAAGGGATACGTAACGAAGGTGAATTCTCGGGATGGCGAGGAATGTTTTGGACGTGAGAAAGGTGGTTTTACCCAATGAAGAAGTTGGTAATTATGAGCCGAAAGGTGAAAGAACAAGGAGAGATACTAATTTTTTAAGGTATAATCTACTAGGGGGAGAAAATTGATCTTTAGATCAGGGGGGCGTGTGTGGAGTTTTGGAGCTTCACACTATTAAAAGACTATATATATAAGAAGTATAGCATTGAAGTTGTCGTAGTACTAAATAAATAGTTAATTAAGAAGGTTGTTTGATAGTCTATATATACATATATATATATATACATATATATATATATATATATATATATATATATATATATATATATATATATATTCTATATTTATATATAAATATATATATATATATATATATATATATATATATATTTATACTTTCTATACATATTTATATAAATAACAACATATACTCTATATTATATATATATATATATATATATATATATATATATATATATATATATATATATATATAACTGCACCTATATATCTAACCATAAACAACAAAAAACATTTCAAAACACCAAGAGAACTATCATAAATTTCACATGTGCTGACTGAAATCAGGGTTACAAACCTTACTTGACAAAAATTCCTAAGTGTAGTCAGATTAGGCAACTCTATCTATCTATCTTTCTATCTATCTATCTATATATATATATATATATATATATATATATATATATATATATATATATATATATATATATATATATATATATATATATATATATATATATATATATATATATAGTCAACCATGTTTAAAGTTAACCACGAGAGAATTAACACAAATTTACATGAGCTGACTCCAGTCAGGGCTGCAAACCTTATATGACAAAAACTCTAAGAGTAGTCAGATTAGGCAACCCTATCTTCAAAAAATTTATAAAAATGCTCTTACGTGTTTAGAAAAAGCCTGTATCTTTAAAACTAGGGCTAATTCAGCATTTTAAAAGTTATATTCTTTTCATCCAGACTAAAGTAATTTATAATTATGTATTTTTACGTTTGATGCATTTTTGGTGTCTAACAGTGTAATAAGAAAAATATAATATAGATTATTTCATATCAATTATATTAACAATATATAGATTCTTTTAAAGTTCGAAGTTGTTTCAGGCTAATATGGCTAATATATTATTAAAACATGATTTTAATGTTGGTCAGTTTCTAATTACATTTGTATTTAAATACGTTTTGAAATATACTTTTGTAAATTGAAATGTATATATAAATACATTAATTTCAATGAATTAAGGTTAGTATTTAAATCCTTTAATGAGTATTTAAATACAATTTATTTGAATTAATGTAATTTCAAATAGTAACGAAAATGTAACATGTTTGAAATATATTATCTGACGGCGCAATTAGTTTGCAGACATGAAAGTATTCGTGTTATTACAAAATTCTGTCGAATCATCAACAATTTGGTAAAACATTCTCTCATACCAATAGAGCATAAATTCAAAAAATTCTATTTGGAGGGAATCCCTCTGCCCTTAAATAATAATAATAATAATAATAATAATAATAATAATAATAATAATAATAATAATAATAATAATAATAATAATAATAATAATAATAATAATAATAATAATAATAATAATAATAATATTATTAATATTCAAAATCTAAGTTTAATAATAATAATAATAATAATAATAATAATAATAATAATAATAAAAATAATAATAATAATAATAATAATAATAATAATAATAATAATAATAATAATAATAATAATAAAAATAATAATAATAATAATAATAATAATAATAATAATAATAATAAAAATAATAATAATAATAATAATAAAATTCTTTAAAATAAAAAAATTAAAAATATAAAGATTGGTTTGGTTAATCACCAAGAGTGATATAAGAAAGAGATAATTAGTAATTTTTCCTAATATTTATATTTTCGTTAAAATCTATTTACAAATTTATCTAAATAAAAATGACGTATTTGGTATTCAGTATATAAGTATATTCGTAAAAATGTGTTTTATATTTATTATTAAGTTC
>JABUQX010049850.1:0-15000 GCA_015478945.1 Trachelipus rathkii | reverse complement strand
ACCTTGATACGTAGGAGGGCGCGGGGGTGGCACAGAAGCTCATGGCGTGATCCGGAGTGGAACCATCTCCGGTGAAGATCTTGGTGGTAATAGAAAGTAATCGGATAGGAACCTCGAAGGCCCCGCGGGGAATGGTTCCTCGTCAACTGCGTTTGTACGAGGGGTAGTCAGTTCTTAGCATATTTGCAGAAAAGTTTAGAAACAAAAACTAAAAAGTTATCAAGAAGTGATATTTGTATAGATCTTCACGTCGCTGTGTATCTATTCCAAACCCATACAAATAAACGGGTTTTCTACATATCCTGGGCGCAAATATTAATGAGTGTCCTTCTCTGCATACATTTTAATGTTTCAAATTGAATGATAAATATAATATAGAAAATAAAAGAAAGAACATCAGATTTGAAATCAGCGTCAAAAAAGTACTGAGACGCAATTGAGATTTCTCATTTCACAGAAAATTAGGAAAATTTTGATCCCCAGTGTAATTAATGGCTTAAAATATGGCTTTAGGAAATTAAAATCTATAATTAAAGTGAAAGTAAAAGACCACTTGAAGATGAAAGCAAAGAAAACTATAAAGAAAGGAAATTAATATATATATATATATATATATATATCATATTATATATATATTATATATATATAATATTATATATATATATTATCTTATATATATACATATATATTACATATATATAATATATCTATGTAATTCTTTATAAGTATATAATACTATACCTATATATATATATATATATATATATATATATATATTATATATATTATATAATATATACTTATATATATATATTTATATATATATATATATATATATATATATATATATATTATATATATATATATATATATATAATATATATATTATATATATATACACTATTATATATACGGGCTATATATATATATATATATATATATATAATATATATACTAATATATATATATATAGATATACTATATATATATATATTTAGTTTCACCTATATATTATATATATATATATATATATACTACTATATATATAAATACAATACACCTATATATATATATATAATATATATATATATACTATATATATATATCATATTATATATATATCTATATATATATAATATATATAGTATATATATATATATATATATAAATCGTTTAATGTAAACTACATGATTCGTTAACACCCTCAATATTCTAAATAATATATAATTTTCGTCCCACATATATAGTTTAGAAAAAAAAAACGCATTTTCACTTCAACAGTTTAAATACGCACACATGGACGTACGTGAAGATGTACATGACAGTTGTTTCCATTTTTTTTATTATTCGTATTTTAAAATGGGAACATTAGTGGTCAAATTTGAAAAGTTTTTCGCATCGAAATTCATTTTTTTTTTTTCCTTTATTGTTTTACATTTATGATTTCTGTAAAGGTTTATGGCATTGTGGAGGTTACGAATTTAGCAGAGAGATAATAGTTAGAAGAGTTGTTGTAGTGTAATAATAATAATAATAATAATAATAATAATAATAATAATAATAATAATAATAATAATAATAATAATAATAATAATAATAATAATAATAATAATAATAATAATAATAATAATAATAATAATAATATTAAAAATAATAATAATAATAAATAATAATAATAATAATAAAAGTAATTTTCCCCTAATTTAAATTTATATGTAGGATAAAAATAACTATAGTTACACCGATTGGTATAATTTAATTAATTACAATTGTTTATGTAGATTCAAAGTTAATTGTAAAATCAACATTAAGAGGAATTGACAATGAAAAAGTTAAAACACTTGTTGTTTCATTGTATTCTCAAGAAGAAGAATCTGCAGCTTCTCCGTTGACATCGATTGCAGTTGGTTCGGATGGAAAGCCATAAATCTCTATTGTTTCAACTGTTACTCCTTCAGCTATTGTTGGATCATATTGGCCTTGGAGGGATAACTGGCCCTGGAATATTAGTTATTATATAAATGATAATGTTTTCATTTATAAATATATATATATATATATATATATATATATATGTATATATATATATATATATTATATATCTTATACTATATATAATATATATATATCTATATATATAACTAAATATATATATATATATACACTTATATATATAATATTGTGTGTGTGTGTGTGTGTGTATGTGTGTGTGTATGTGTATGTGTATGTGTGTGTTTATGTGTGCGTAAAAAAGTTGAAAGTTTTCCCTTGAACTTATTTTTGTGTACTTTCTATATAAATAAAATAATAGGTGAAAAGTGAATATAATATTTCCTATTAAAAGACCCAATATAAAGCAATATAATTGATTAGATTGATCGTTTCAATGATATGGTTTCAATAACATGTTTTCTTTCTCTTCGTTTTACTAATATGATTTTCTCATTTACATTTCCATAAGTTAGTCTACCTTCGGTAATAAATAGCGAAAAGTTACACTATTTACCTCTGAATAATTTACTTCTCCAATGAAAGTTTCGCTCATGTCACGTACTTCATAGCCATGATCCCAATATACTTCTCCACTGGCTTCTCCATTAGAATCTAAAGCAACTGTGAAGCCAAAGCCATTCTTTCGGCTGTAAGTAAAATTCCCGATAAATTTTATATTTAAAATCATAGTTAATGTTATTATGAATTAAAAATAAATAGCTAAACAGTAATAATAACAATATTCTTTGTCAGAGTAGTAACTAATACTAAAATAAAGTTATTACCAAGGGGTTTATACCTTTCTGTTGTGGTCAGTGACGGGTTTTGGAATGGTAGGATTGATCCTCCTCTTACGTAAACAGGAATGGTCTCAAGAGGAGCATCGACAGTTTGTGTTCCCGCTGTCTCCGATTTCTTTTCACCACTCACCAGGTCATACCATATACTCTTTAAATTATTCAGATAAATTAAATTAATTATTAAATCTTAAACAAACAATTCCATATTTTAGTTAGTTTAAAACGATATATCAGTGACTTATTCTATTCATCCAATAATGTAGGCAATATATGGCATTTATTTTTTAAGTAATATTTAATATCTGAAAATTTGAAAATTTGTGGTATATTACGCTAATTAGGAATGGACATCACATTTACATCCACTGTGGGTATCAACTAGAATATATGTGGGTATCAACTAGAGAATAATATTGGTGTTTAAAACAGCAAAATTTTATGGTCACCCACATTCCCTCTAGCATCCAAACTGGATTCTAACCAAACATCCATCTATTCATCTCACATCAGACACTAGATTAAGAAATTTAACTTACATCAGGAAAGTATACATCTCTTGATACAGCTCCTTCCTCCACAACAGGTGCCACCAGCAAGTCTGAATTCCACATAAATTGATCACTAATATCACGGGTAATAACATCGGACGGGAAAACGTTGAATAATGGTCGAATTACTGAGTATCCATTCATGTGGGCCTGTAGAAATCAAACAAAACAACAACATAAAAGAATCAAACTTCTTTCTTTAATTACTGAAAGAGTTTAAAGTAATAAATAATGGCCTCAAAAATGCTACGCTTTACATAACACATAATAATGTATTGCCATTACTCAGAAGGTTCGTTTTTCATATTGAGTTCTAACTTTGCTAGAATAGAGTTTCGAGAAATCTGAAAACGGCATTTTCATCCTCCATAAATTGGAAACAAAAGCTTATAGGAGCTTTCAATATTTGCAAGATATATGTCTTTTAAATCTGTAATAAATAATGGCCACAAAAGTTAAATATTACTGTGCTACGGTCTTGTTCGGCTTATTTTTATGTTAAATATTACTATGCTACGATCTTGTTAGAGTAATTTTTAAGTTAAATATTATATTATATTATTATTTATCTTTATTATAATTTACATATATTTTTAGGTTCATTCATTAAAGCCCCACATCGCTATATTGTTAGTTATTAACTATGATTGCCATGTATTATTTATTAAATTTAATAATTTGTATTAGCTATGTGAAGATCTTGTTATAGTAATTTTTAAGTCAAATATTACTATGCTTTTGATCTTTTTAGACTTATTTTCAAGACAAATATTACTATGTTCAAATTCTTCGATTATAAATATGAACTCCTAAAAATTACGCTTTTTCTTTAAAATTTTCACATTACAATTTTAGACTATTAAAGTTACGTTTTTCTTAATTTAACATTTGAAAATTTAAGGTTAGGTTTGGTTTGATTTGGTTAGGTTAGTTATTGTAGTTACCCCTAACAACCTAATTACCTACCTAACCTAAACAATTAAAAGAATAATACTGAAACCATTGTTGGGATTTCACATTTTCTGCATGATTACCCTTAATGTGTTAAAATCCATGTTTTGATTTTGGAAATATCATTGTCCTATTCCCAGCGGGGAAGAATGATGCTAAGTCTATTTCATTTTATTACAATTTGTTCTTGAAATAAAGAATTTTAAATATAACATATTAAAAAGTACAAAAAAATTAAATGAAATGAACTCACATTTTTATAAAAAATATATTATATTTCTTAAACAAGATTTAAGAGGACTTAGATATTATGAAATAATCGATATATCGATGGTGGGGGGCTTACGGAAAGAACGTAATTATATATTTATTATAGTATATATATCTATATATATATATATATATTATATATATATATATAAATATATTATATATATTATATATTATATATTTTAGACAGCGACCCCACATTTTGAGACCGAAAATTTTCTAATTTCAAAAAAATTTCCTAAGTTCAGAAAGAAAAGTTAGTTAAGTTAGGTTTTTTAGAAAAGTTGTTTAGTGGAAAGCATCTGGCAGAATGGCAGAAGCTTATGACAGGAATGATCTTCAAAAGAATGGAACTACTTAACTTTTCTGAACTTGAAAATGTTTGAACTATAGAAAATTTTCGTCTCAAATGTGTGGGCGCTAGTTACAGTAATTACACATTAATATACTAAATATATATATATATTATATATATATATATATATATATATAATATATATATATATATATATACATCGGGAGGGGTGACGTGGACCACTTTAGGTATGTTCGCTCTCCCTACTTCCCCTAATGCACTTTTTGAAAATTTTTTTTTTTCTGAAAATCAAGGCTATAGTAGGTCATTTTAAAAATAAGTAATATAATGATTCTAATCAAAATATAGTTTTATTAAGTTTAAATAAGCTTTCATTGACGTACCTTGAAGCGGGTGATTGGGCACCATGTGGGTGTGAATCTGTTTGAAGTCTTTTATGTATATAATATATAAATTTATTTTATATTTATTCTTTTATTTAAATTATAGTAAATGTGTAATATATTAAAATTAGTATAAGTATTAGTATGTCAATAATGATACATAAATAAGAATAAGAATTGTGGTAGCCCAATTGAATGAATTGTAACACTTTTTGGAATCATATTTTCAAAATTTAATTTTTTATTTTTTTACTTTTATAGTAGCACTGTTTATTGGCTTATATTAAAATTAGTGATACATATAAAAATGTTCAATAACAATACATAAATAGAAGTACCATGGTGGCCATTTCACCCTATCATCAATTGTTTGGGGGGAGGGTGAATTGGCGCAAAGCTTAGCCCAAGTGATTTAACCGACTATGTTACTGTTTGAAACAAAATTAACTTTGACAGTTTTTAAGCTAATCTTCATATATTATCTTGTAAATGTTTTGTATTGGTTGACTGAGTTTCAGTACTAGATATATTAAAATTATAAAAAATTTATTCAAAAATGGTTTAAAAAAATTATTTGAAGTTTTTTTAGCATTTGAGTTACTTTTGAGTTAATATTTTCACTAAAATATTAATATTAACGCCTGAAAATCATAACAATTTGGCTTTTTCGTTCGTGTAGGATGAGGAATCGCTGTTGGAATGGCGTTTCGATTTTCAGATAATCGGAATCGATTTATCTTTTTTTAATCGATTTTTATCCTAATTTCGAGGAGTCGATATTATAGACAGTGTACGAAAATATATTGGGTTCCATGATGATAAACGATATTTGTGCGTAAATAATAAAAAAAAGTCAATTTAATGTCACCAAATGCGAAATATCTATTATTATATATATATGATATAGATTATATTATATATATATATATATAATATATATATATTATATATATATATTATATATTATAGTTTATATATATTATATTTTATATTATATAATATATTATATATTATATATATATTCTATATATATATTTTATATTACTATATTATTATATTAGGAAAGGTTAGCACAGAGTCCAACATTTTTCTGAAAATTTTCTAGTTCAAAAAAATTTTGGTAGAAAGTTAAGTTAAATGTTTACCCACGCTTGAGAAATTTAGTGGCAAGCTTCTGGATTATGCCAGAAGCTTGCCACTAAACAGATTTTCTTAAAAAAAGCCTAAACTTTAACCTAATTTTTCTGATTAGAAATTTTTTTGAAGAAATTTTGTCAGAAAATATGTGGTCCTGGCTATTACCTTACCAATATATATATAATATAGTTATTATTATATTATATTATATAGATTTATATATATATATATATATTATAATATATATTATATATACTATATATATATATATATATATATATATATATATATATATATATATATATATATATATAATATATATATATATATAGGTAAATACTGTGGAGACAGCGACCCACACATTTGGAGATAAAATCTAAGTTAAAAAATTTCAAGTTCAGAAAGTTTTTAGTAAGTTTTTTATAGAAAATCCCGGTTGTGGCAAGCTCTGGAATTATGCCATAGTTGGCAAGCTTCTGTTATGCCAGAGCTTGCACTAAAAACAAATTTTATTAAAACCTAACTTAACTTTTCTGGCTTAGAATTTTTTTTGAACTTAGAAAAATTTTCGGTCTCAAAATTTGTGGGTCGCTTTCTTTGCTATTACATATATAATATTATATATATATATATTATTAGACTATTATATATATCTTATATATTATATATTATATATATATATGATATAATATATATATATTATTATATACTTATATTATATATTATTATAGATATATACTTACTTATATATATTATTTATATTATATATATATATAATTTATATATATATATATATATCTAATATAGTTATATATATATATAATATACGACAACTGAGATTTGTACTGCAAACATATTTTCTACTTTAAAAACGCATTTCGGATGTTTGTGTATCGCTGTACCTATTCGAATACCGCTTTTTCATTTTTTATTAAACAGCTAGACAGGATTAATGGCAGCCATATTGTTCCAGTACTGTTTGACTTATCAGTAGGAGGTGTTAGAAGAATGAATTTAAATAGAATATTTATAATGTGTACACAAGATAAAAGGCGCTTTGAAGATCAAAGCGAGAGTAATGAATTTGATAGGCAAAATGTACATGTAGCATTTTTTTAATTAAAGGTAAGACTTGATTTACGTTAATTATCCAAATATGTGTTATATAATATATTATATATCTTATAATAATATTTATTTCTATATTTATATTAATATATTAAATATATATATTATTATATGTATATATATATGGGCGTAGGCGGGGGGGCAGGGGGGCATTGCCCCCCCTAATCTTGGCCGAATGAAAACTGAACTTAGATGTTGGCCAGACACAAAATGAAAGAGAAAATCCATAAAAATATTTTTATAACCTTTAAAAATGGAGGAAATATTGAAGAGAATAATTCAAAATTCAAATTATAAACATACATTTTTTATAGTTTTATGTGTTTTCGTTTTCAACTTGGCTTGAAGTCACTAGCGTGTGCTTTTTATTCAGTGTTCTTTCGACGTATTCTCTGTGAACTCTCGTATGTGCGATAGCATTGTGAGCGGCTGATAAAGTGCTAGTATATTATATTTATATATTTTATATATATTATATAATATAAGAGACTAAGATATATATTATATAATATATATTATATATATATATTATGATTATTATATATATATTAATATATATATATATATTTATATTATTTTATATATTATATATATATACATGAAAGCATGCGTCCTTATGGGCTATTGGGCTGCAACCCCTCCAAATTATAAGTTATTGTTTGTTGATATGACTTATTGAAGGAAGTTCAATTCTGATTTTTTTTTTATATCAAGAAAAGGAAATTGAGTAATCCATTAGGAAAATAACAAAGGAATCCTTTTTCCAACTGCAATTGTGCGTACGATATTTATTTCAACTTATTCAATTAAATAAAATTGGGCTTCCACTTTTGAAGCCCTAAAATAAGCCATTTATTAATTTCTTTAAAAATAGCAATATGAAATACGAATTAAGAATTCAATCTATGTACTTTTTTATGTTGCAGTTGGCTTCTATTTTTCATTAGCAATTTGGAAGTTTTTTATATTAGAAATAGTTTCAAATGTTTACAGAGGTGCTAGATTTGTCCATGTAATGTTCTTTACTTTGTTACTTAAGAGGTCGAGACGCTAAGTCGTTTATTCGGCATTTTACGGGGGGAGCTTTGTTTTTTTTTTTTGCGTGTGAGGAATAAAATGGAGAAAATATATGCAAAAAATAATTACCGTATATATATTAGTATATATATTATATATTATTATATTGAAACTGTTTATTAATCTTATCTCTAATTTGTTTAAGGAAACAAATCGTGAGATGATATTATAATTTCATATATATAAAAATATATATGTTACATATAGAGAGAGAGAGAGAGAGAGGGAGAGAAGAGGAGAGAGAGAGAAGAGGAGGACAATTCTAGTAAGAGGCCATGACGTTTTCGTATTGTTCCTACATTTACACTCTACATACAATTTTATTTTGGCTTTTATCACAATACAGTTCTAACCACAGCTGTTTGTTTACACTTCACTTTTAACAGGCATTTACCTAGTGTAGTGTGTAGTATGTCGACGTATCTCATTATTGGCATGACGTGTGAATAATTGATTTTATAAATATAAGTTGCGTTATACTTAGTAAATTTATATGTCTTTTAATTGCTGAAAGAATTCGAATAATAATTCCGGAATTGAAAATTAAAAAAAAAGTTTTGTATGTTCAGTTCAACAATTAAGACGATAAAAAATATATGTGTACAGATTGCTTATCTACATATACTTAAGGTTGTTTTATAAATATATATATATTATATATATATTATAATATAATATTATTATATATATAATATTATATAAACAATTATCCTCGCCTCCCTGCCAAGTTTACACGAGCTCCTGTCTTATATACTATATAGCTCGATTAATATAATCATTATTAGTTATCGCATAATTATCTCTATAGTATATATAATATAATAATATATATATATTGTATATAATCTATATATATATTGATATTATTATTTTAAACCAGTCCTGTAAAAGTGACATCCTAGTTAATCCTAATACTCCATGGTAAATATATATTTACTTATATAATATAATATTATATATATATATATTATTATATCTTATTCGATATTATTATAATATATATATATTATATATTTATTATATATTATTTTTATATATATATATTCTGATATATAAAAGAGAGAGGATTTATAAAAGGCTAGAGTTTAAATATTCAGGGTATATGTTAGGAATTATTTTGAGAATTATGGAAATAGAAAATGAACTTAACCAGTCCATAGAAGGGCTAGGGAGGACAGAATAATTAATTTAGAGGAAATGAGTATTAGACCTGAAAGTTTTTTTAGCTTTTATAATTTAAAGTAAGAAGTGGACAATTGGTCAATTAATTGATGAAATTAGTGGAGTTCAGAAAGGAGTGGTCCAATTTTCAATTGCTTATTTTGCTTCAGTGGTTACTGAGGAAAGATTGGATAGTTGTTTGGAGACTAATAGCTCTTGTAGATGTAAAATAGACTTACAGAATTTGATTTGAGGTAAAAGATATTAAGTTTTGAATGTGCCAATGTCCAAGTAAAGCTGCAGGCTGAATGGTATATATGTGAATTCTGAAAGAAGGTAGTATCAGTATTGTGAAGGCACTGTATTTGATTTTTAGCGATCTATAACATTTGGTGAGTACCAGTGACTGAAACAGCATATGTTGTGCTTAGTTTATAAAAAAGGTAGTAAGGAAGATTGGGAAATATATAGGCCAGTTAGCTTAACTTCTCTGATTGTAAAGGTTCTGGAAAAGTTGCTGAAGGTCATATAGAGAATATTTAAGAAAGCATAACAACTTTGTAATGCTCCCAGCACAGTTTCGAGAAGTGCTGAAATTGTCAGACAAACTTTGCATTTATGAATACATTTGACTGCATGCGAGGTATCAGTTTGATATTGTTATTTAAGACTTTAGCAGCTTTTGAAAAAGTATCCAATAAGGATATGAGAGGTTATTGCAATTGGTTATAGTAGAGTGGCTATTCATGTTGGTTAAGAGTGGTTGCGAATAGAAAACAGAACATAACTAATGGCAATCAAAAATCGATCGATGGATAGTTACGAGTGGTGTCCACAGATTTCGTGCTCGGGGGCATATTGTTTCTTATATTGATTAGACCAGGGACTAATTGAGGGAGGGCACGAAAAATCAAATTAAAAATAACTGATCTTTTTACTGATTTTTTTTCACCTCTAGTAATTTCATTTTACTTGATTTTTTATTTTTTTATTTGTTTGATTTTTTAATTTTTTTATATATTTTTTATATTTAAGTGGTTTAACCTTCAAATAAATAAAAATAATAAATAAAATAAATATTTATGAAGTTTTAATATTTTTTTTCAATTTTCACAAACTATTGCTTGTAAATATCTTTAGTGTTGCTGTTCTCGTTTCCATTGTAGATTTTTGACAACTAGGGCTAGGGTTAAATTCAATTATGCCGATGCAGATTAATTATACTTATATTGTTTTGATATAGTCGTATAAGTGATATGTGGCCAGTATTGATATTGTGCACATTTTAGCAAAATTATTAGACGACTAGATATGCGGGAGGAAAAGTAAAGCAACGAGGAGGTGATTTTGCTTTGAGGATATATAGGCGTGAAAGTTGTCTAGATATGCATCGTTTTAGTATTAATCTTATTTTATTTATATGTTGACTGGGACAATTCTGAGGGCCCCATGTGGCTTCTTAATTATGATTTTTTATTGGTTGACTGACAGTCTAAAAGGACAAGCGGCTTTTGTATGTATTCTTATTGTATTATGAGTTTGCTTGGGAATTCTAGAGAAGTCAGCGGATTTTCTTATTATTATTTTTATTATTAATTATTAATTGGTGACTGGACGTGAGATAGGCCCATGCGGTTTTGTATTATTTTATTTATTATTTATATTATTATAGTGCAAAATCAGGGGGCCATGCGGCCTTCTTATTATTAGTTTTATTAGATTGATTGGGACAGTCTACAAGACAAGGCGGCTTCTTAGTATTTTGCTTATTGTCTGGTTACTGGACATTCTAGAGGCGTACATCGGTTCTTCATTATTATGTTTGATTCTTATTATACATATTATATTGTTGATGGGACGTCATGTAGGCCTTGAGGCTTTAAGTATTTTGCTTATTTGTTTTTATTATGTTGTTATAATTCTAGAGGGCCCAATGTGGCTTCTTAATTATAATTTTTATTGGTGACTGGGTCAGTCTAATAGACCATGCGGCTTCTTAAGTATTATCTTATTTATTATGAGTTGATGGGACATTCTAGAGGTTATGCAGCTTGCTTAATTATTATTCAGATAATAATTAAGAGCTGCATTAACCCCTATAGAATGTCCCAGGTAACCCTATAAGAGATAATACTTAGAGCAATGGTTGCCTAGTTTAGTGTCCAGTCAACTATTAAAAAATTATAATTAGAAGCCGCATGGCCCTTCTAGAAATGTCCCAGTCAACCCATAAGTAATATAAATGATAATACTTTACAGCGTGGGCCTATCTAGACTGTCCCGTCAACATAATATTATATTAAAATAATATTAGCACATTTAATCATATATATCCCATTATCCCATTATCTGCGAAGTAAATACTAAGAAGCACATGTAACAGAACTTTATAGGAATGCACGATAGTTTAAAAACTACATTGTTCTCTGACTGACCCAGTCATCCATAAATTAGGATTTAACTAATTTTGATAATAATTAATGTATAATGATAGTTTTATTAAGAAGGAATGGGCACGTGACTGTTCAGTCAACCATCAACTAATTAATAATTAGAATATAATAAAAGGTAACGGCCTCTAAACTGTCCCAGTCAATCCATATAGTTTTGCCGATATCTAAAAAATATCATATCAATATTTTATAAATATTTTTCATCATCGCTGATTTTATCGCCAGAAAAATATCGATATTTGCTGTAACTATATTTGCATTATTTTATAAAAAGATTGTAATGGTCATATTTATAGTGAAAACCATTTGAAAGATATATATATATATTCTATATATATATATATAATTATTATATATATATATATATATTATATGATATGTTAGTATATATTATATATATATATATATATATATTATATAAATATATATATATTATATATATATATATATATTATATATATATAATATATTATATATATTTTATATATTATATATTATATATAATATAATCTATATATATTATATATAGCCTCGATAGCGCGACATAGTTAAAAACACGATATGTACTTAAATTTAATAATTTTTGAAATTGTTGGCATAATGAAGTAAATAAAGTAGAACAACATAGTAAAGAAGAAATAACAGTTTTAGGGATGTACGATGTTTTTTATATTGTACACGGCAGAAATGGTTGTTGTTAAACAGGATTTATTGATTCTTAAATGACAGTTTAGGTTTTTCGAGTATTACGGTTTAATTCTAACCTAATTAGCTATATTATTATATATATATATATAATATATTTATTTATATATAATTAATTATCATATTATTATATTATTATATATATATTATATATATAGATATATATATATATATTTTACTATATATATATATTATTTATGTGTGTGTGTAGATAAAAATATAAGTAAATGTATGACCGTTAAGTAACGTTTGTCCATATATATATATTATAATATATTTATATTAATTTATATATATATTATACTATATATATAAATATTATTTATATATATATATATATATTATATTACTATTATATATTATATATATATTTATATTATATATATAATATAAATATATATTATATATATATATATTATAGTTAATATATTATTTTATAATCTATTATATATATATAATTAATATATTTCTTTACTTATCAGCCAAAGACGGTAAAAGTATTCTAAATATGAAACATTTGGATTTACAAAAGAAAAAGTGGTAGAAATGGGAAAAAGGATCTTCACTCTTCAGTCTTCCAACTTTCAAGTTTCCACTCCAAGAGTTGAAGACTGAAGTTGTGCTGAAAGCGTTGATGTTAGATCTGAGGAACTGGAGTGTTTTTACTTTTTGTGGACGAGTGAATAAATTAAATGATTCGCGTTTCACTAGAAAATAAACAATAATCATAAAAATCACTTTGTTTTTCTTATAAATGAAAAATAAATATTTTGTATTAATGAAGCTAACCAAGCGTTATAAGATTCTTACTTAAGTACAAATAATATTGATTCTTGCAACGAAATTCTAAATCGGTGGTTAGACAACTAATTATGTGGCGACTTCTGGAAGTCTGGTTTAAGAATCTATTAAATTTGAGTAGATAAAAGGAATAATATTTAGAAGTTCGAAAAATGGATGCCAGGCGATTATCGATAAGAAAAGCGTGTATGCTAGTTACCCCAAATACAACTTTTAGTATAGCTATTAGGAATCGTTATTAGTTAATTATATGTTAGCGAAACCAATCGTAATCGCCAGTCAGATGGATGTAGCTAGTCGGTCTCGGTATGTAACTGTAACCAACTCCAAGGTCCTGTTCCGGTATTATATTTCTGCAATTATTGTCTTCGTCCACACTGACAACACACTCCACAGGGCTACACGTAAATCAGGATCAGACTGGTCTCGAGTGGACTGCAATCAGTTTAGCAGTCTCGAATAATAAATTATAAATATTTCATGAAAAGCGAAAATAAATTATGATAGCTATTTTTAATTCTTTCCTTTTTAACTTTATTATTTACTTTATTATATATATATTATATATATTATTTATTATATATATATATATATGATAATATATATATATTACTATTTATATATATAGCTATATTTATATATATATAATATATATATATAATTATTTATTTATATATATTATATATATATAATTAAGGGAAGTAACATTCCATAATATAAGGGAATTAAAATAGCTTATCATAGATTTATTTATATTATATATATTATATATTTATATATTATATACTTATTATTATATATATATATAATTTTTATATATATATATTATATATATATATTACAAGCCAATACTTATATTAATGCACCTAAGAGGTAACTGATTGATAGCTTGGAAGTCTCTTCCTATTCCTTTTCATTTGACAAATTGTATGAGCTTCTGTTTGTTCTGCCGAGTGACGTGCATTTACCCAGTAAGATAGTTCATTGCTAATAACATAGCAGGGAGCTTTTATCGTTCCAAATTTTATTAGGTCTTTATCCCTTATCATGATAAGTGAGAGTGATTAGTGGATAGCAGAAGACCATTTGACTAACTGCTGTATATGTTCCCCCGAAGACGAAAAGGATTGACACCCCAAATTTTCGGTTTATTTACAACGACATTGGGACAACTAGAACGAAATATGGGGGGAAAAGAGAGATTCATCACTTCAGGGTTCGGAGAAGGATAGCTTTTATTTTTTTCCGCTTAAATTTTGTTGAAAAGATTCCTTGTTG
>JABUQX010049849.1:47500-50000 GCA_015478945.1 Trachelipus rathkii | reverse complement strand
AATCAGCAGCTAAATCAGTAAATCAAACCACCCACCCCACCCCTCCCACCAGCCCATGATCTATTGATCTATTGATCTATTGATCTATTGATCTATTTATTCAAGTCATATTTTCTATAAAAATAACATAAAAATAAGTTCTTTGAATAAAATATTTTTGTAAAATGTAAATGTTTATTGTGCCAAAGCAGTAAATCAGTAAATCAATAAATCAAAACATCCTCTTCCTCCCATCCGTCCATGATCTAATGATCTATTGACCTATTGATATATTGATTCAAGTCATATTTTGTAAAAAACATAACTTAAAAATAGCTTCTTTAATAGTGTTTATCATTAAAGTGAAAAAGACAAGTTTTTTTTTTTAATTTTAAAGCTTTTATAACAAATGTAAACTACATAATTGTTAACATATAAATTTTTAACATAAAATATATTTACAAGTGTATTAAAAGTAATATAATTTAAAAAACATATGAAATAAATACTGTATACACCACATAAATTAGAACTGATCGGTTGTACAGGAAAACATAAGGTCTTAACATATTGAACAATATTATATTTTAAAAAATAATTTACATAATGATTACTAAACATAAACAAATGCAGAGATTCAAGGAAATATACAGCTTATTTTTATTTCTAATATAAGGCTTCCAGTATTTATTGTTCGTAACATTCCGAGGAGAAATTTAACAATGACAGTGATATCTATCAAAACCTATCAAAAGGTTTATCATAACCTGACAAAACATAACCTATTCACATTTTCCTAAGTATATCTCTAAAATATCAATGTTAATTTAACATTGATATTGTAATATTTATCAAAATTTAACAAAAAATTATCATAACCTAACTTAACTATCACACAGACCAACGAATAAATGCTAATATATCAAAGTGTTCACATCAATGGAGCTAACATATCCTAACTTGACCTAAGTACATAACGTGTCATAACATACCTTACATACGAATAAATTGCTAACATTACCAATGTTCCCTACTTAACAACAGTAAAGTAGCTAACATTACCTACAAAACAATCTATTCACACTTTTTCAAGTATATCTCTAACATATCAATGTTATTAGCATTAACATAGTAATATTTATCAAAGCTTAACAAAAATTTTACCATAACCTAACAAAACATAACCTATTCGCACTTTTTTCAAGTACATCCCTAACATATCAATGTTAATTTAACATTGACATAGTAATATTTATCAAAGCTACGAATATTTATCATAACCTAACCTAACTATAACAAAGTTCAACGAATAAATGCTAACATATCAAATTGTTCACATCAATAAGGCTGAAATAACATAACTTGAACTAAGAGCATAACATGTCATAAACATACTTAACTTTCCTTACATGCGAATAAACTGCTAACATTAACAAAAATGCCTACTTAACTTTAGTAAAGTAGCTTACATTACCTAAAAAACATAACCTATTCACATTTTTTTAAAGTATATCTCTAACATAGCAGTGTTAATTTAACTTTAACATAGTAATTATTATCAAAACAACAAAAATTCATCATAACCTAACCTAACAATCACACAGACCAACTAATAGATCCTAACATATCAAAGTGTTCAAATCAATAAAGATGACATAACATAACTTGGACTAAGAACATATCAAACCTAACATATCTTACACACGAATGAACAGGTAACATTAACAAAGTTCCCTACCTAACAACAGCAAAGTAACTAACATTACCCACAAAAAACATAACCTATTCACACTTTTTCAAGTATATCTCTAACATATCGATGTTAATTTAACATTGACATAGTAATATTTATCAAAACCTAACAAACATTTATTTTAACATAACCTAACTATCACAAAGACAATTATTATTATTATTATTATTATTATTATTATTATTATTATTATTATTATTATTATTATTATTATTATTATTATTATTATTATTATTATTATTATTATTATTATTATTATTATTATTATTATTATTATTATTATTATTATTATTATTATTAATATTATTATTATTTTTGCAAGATTTTTCTAAATTCCTAAAAACTTTCCTAACATTTTCATTAATTTTCTTTAGGACAATTCTTGAATAAAACAAAGTAATTGCCTTCTGAAATAATCCAAGCTTTCGTCCGCTCAAGGTGGACATTTTCAAGGATATGACTGTTTTATGAACGAAGCAAAAATTAAATTTAAAATATTACAATTATTACAAATATAATAAGTAAGATTAAAATTAAAATTTGAAATATACGTATATTTCAAATTTTAATTTTAATCTTACTTATTACTATTTGTTCTATGTAAAAATATTAGGTAATCGGACATTGTCGTTATATTTTTATATTGACGTCCGGTCTATGCTTTCTTATAAGAAGGGACTCCGCCAGCCTAAGATCCGAAAATTCCCTCTTTTTAATCAAAATTTTGAAGTAATTTACTATTTCATTATTGTGTAATTTTTTATGCTC
>JABUQX010049849.1:30000-32500 GCA_015478945.1 Trachelipus rathkii | reverse complement strand
AATAATAATAATAATAATAATAATAATAATAATAATAATAATAATAATAAATAATAATAATAATAATAATAATAATAATAATAATAATAATATATAATAATAATAATAAATATAATAATAATAATATAATAATAATAATTAATAATAATAAATAATAATAATAATAATAATAATAATAATAATAATAATAATAATAATAATAAATAATAATAAATAATAATAATAATAAAATATAAAAATAAAATAATAATAATATAATAAGAATACTAATAATAATAATAATAATAATAAAAAAATAATAATAATTAATAATAATTAATAATAATAATAATAATAATAATAATTAATAATAATAATAATAATAATAATAATAATAATAATAATGAATAATAATAATAAAATAAGTTAAAATACTAAGTATAATAAGAATAATAATAAATATTAATAATAATAATAATAATAATAATAAAATAAAATTAAATAATAATAATAATAATAATAATTAATAATAATAATAATAATAATAATAAAATAAAATTAATAAATAAAATAATAATAATAATAAAAAATAATAATAATAATAATAAAAAATAATAATAATAATAACATTACCAATAATTAATAATAATAATCATAATAACAATAATAATAATACTAATAATACTAATAACAATAATAATAATAATAATAATAATAATAATAATAATAATAATAAATAATAATAATAATAATAATAATAATTAAAATATAATAAAAATAATAATAATAATAATAATAATATTAATAATAATAATAACAATAAAAAAATAATTAATAATAAAATAATCATAATAATAATAATAAATAATAATAATAATAATAATAAATAAATAATAATAATAATACAATAATATAATAATAATAATAATAATAATAATAATAATAATAATAATAATAATAATAATAATAATATAATAATGATCAATAATTAATAATAATAATATTAATAATAATAACCAATAATAAAAATAATAATCTAATAATAATAATATAATAATTAATAATAAAATAATAATTAATACAATTTCTAATAATAATAATAATAATAATAATAATAATAACAATAATAATTAATGAATTAATATAATTATTTCTATTACTAATTACAAATATAATAATTATAATAATAATAATTAATAAAATATAATAATAATAAAAAATAATAATAATAATAATAATAATAATTAATGAAAATAATAATAATAGTAATAAATAATAATAATAATAATAATAATAATAATTAATAATAATAATAATAATAATAATAATAATAATAATAATAATAATAAATAATAATAATAATAAACAATAATAATAATAATAATAATAATAATAATAATAATAATAATAATAATAATAATAATAATAATAATAATAATAATAATAATAATAATAATAATAATAATAATAATAATAATAATAATAATAATAATAATAATAATAATAATAATAATAATATAATAATAATAACATAATAATTAATAATAATAATAGTAATTAATAATAATAATAATAATAATAATAATAATATAATAATAATAATAATAATGAATAATAATAATAATAATAAAATTAAAAATAATAGTATTCAATAATAATAATAATAATAATGGTAATGAAAATAACATTAAAAATAATGATAATAGTAAATAATAATAATAATAATAAAAATAATAATAATAATAATAATAATAATAATAATAATAATAATAATAATAATAATAATAATAATAATAATAATAATAATAATAATAATAATAATAATAATAATAATAATAATAATAATATTTTCTCCTTAATGTTTAGTAAAGGTCGAGATTGCTTAGTTTATGTTAACATCTTATTCGCATGTAAGGTATGTTTGTTAGTTTGATTGATGTGAACACTTTGATATGTTAGCATTTATGCATTGGTATGTGCGATAGTTATGTTAGGTAATGATAAATTTTGTTACGTTTTGATAAATATTACTTTGTCAATGTTAAATTAACATTGATATGTTAAGATATGCTTGAAAAAGTGTGAATAGGTTATTTTTTGTAGGTAATGTTATCTACTTTACTGTTGTTAAGTAGGGAACTTTGCTAATGTTAACAGTTTATTCCGGTGTAAAGTATGCTATGTTAGCTTTGTTGATATGATAATAATAACAATATTTTCTCCTTAATGTATAGTAAAGTCGAGATCTTTGTTTATGTTAAATCGTTATTCGCATTGTAAGGTATGTTTGTTAGCTTTATTGATGTGAACACTTTGATATGTTAGCATTTATGCATTGGTATGTGCGATAGTTATGTTAGATTTTGATAAATTTTGTTACGTTTTGATAAATATTACTATGTCAACGCTAAATTAACATTGATATGTTAAGATATACTTGATAAAGTGTGAATAGGTTTATGTTATGTAGGTGTTAGCTACTTTACCTTTGTTAAGTAGGGAACTTTTGCTTAATGTTTAA
>JABUQX010049849.1:17500-25000 GCA_015478945.1 Trachelipus rathkii | reverse complement strand
ACCAATTCCATTGCAATGAGAGTGGATGTAACGCCACTTACATTGGTTATACGACGAATACCCTTCGGCAGCGTATGTTGCAGCACAGGTACAAACCAAGCAAGATTCAACACCATATGCAGGAAGAGCATAAAAAATTACACAATAATGAAATAGTAAATTACTTCAAAATTTTGATTAAAAAGAGGGAATTTTCGGATCTTAGGGTGGCGGAGTCCCTTCCTATAAGAAAGCATAGACCGGACATCAATATAAAATATAACGAAATGTCCGATTACCTAAATATTTTTACATAGAAGAAAGAAAGGAAAAAAGACACAATCTAAAATATCAACTTTACATTTGTTTTTCGTATATTTTTAAATTTTAGTTTTAATCTTACTTATTTTATTTGTAATAATTGTAATATTTTAAATTTAATTTTTTGCTTCGTTCATAAAACAGTCATATCCTTGAAAATGTCCACCTTGAGCGGACGAAAGCTTGGATTATTTCAGAAGGCAATTACTTTGTTTTATTCAAGAATTGTCCTAAAGAAAATTAATGAAAATGTTAGGAAGGTTTTTAGGAATTTAGAAAAATCTTGCAAAAATAATAATAATAATAATAATAATAATAATAATAATAATAATAATAATAATAATAATAATAATAATAATAATAATAATAATAATAATAATAATAATTAATAATAATTAATAATTAATAATTAATAATAATAATAATAATAATAATAATATAATAATAATAATAATAAGTAATAATTAATAATAATAATATTAGGTTAGGTTATGATAAATGTTTGTTAGGTTTTGATAAATATTACTATGTCAATGTTAAATTAACATCGATATGTTAGAGATATACTTGAAAAAGTGTGAATAGGTTATGTTTTTTGTGGGTAATGTTAGTTACTTTGCTGTTGTTAGGTAGGGAACTTTGTTAATGTTACCTGTTCATTCGTGTGTAAGATATGTTAGGTTTGATATGTTCTTAGTCCAAGTTATGTTATGTCATCTTTATTGATTTGAACACTTTGATATGTTTAGGATCTAATTAGTTGGTCTGTGTGATTGTTAGGTTAGGTTATGATGAATTTTTGTTGTTTTGATAATAATTACTATGTTAAAGTTAAATTAACACTGCTATGTTAGAGATATACTTTAAAAAAATGTGAATAGGTTATGTTTTTTAGGTAATGTAAGCTACTTTACTAAAGTTAAGTAGGCATTTTTGTTAATGTTAGCAGTTTATTCGCATGTAAGGAAAGTTAAGTATGTTTATGACATGTTATGCTCTTAGTTCAAGTTATGTTATTTCAGCCTTATTGATGTTTACAAATTGATAGTAGCATTTATTCGTGAACTTTGTTAAGTTAGCTTGGTTATGATAAATATTCGTAGCTTTGATAAATATTACTATGTCAATGTTAAATTAACATTGATATGTTAGGGATGTACTTGAAAAAAGTGCGAATAGGTTATGTTTTGTTAGGTTATGGTAAATTTTTGTTAAGCTTTGATAAATATTACTATGTTAATGCTAAATAAACATTGATATGTTAGAGATATACTTGAAAAAGTGTGAATAGATTGTTTTGTAGGTAATGTTAGCTACTTTACTGTTGTTAAGTAGGGAACATTGGTAATGTTAGCAATTTATTCGTATGTAAGGTATGTTATGACACGTTATGTACTTAGGTCAAGTTAGGATATGTTAGCTCCATTGATGTGAACACTTTGATATATTAGCATTTATCGTTGGTCTGTGTTGATAGTTAAGTTAGGTATTGTGATATAATTTTTTGTTTAAATGTTTGATAAATATTACAATATCAATGTTAAATTAACATTGATATTTTAGAGATATACTTAGGAAAATGTGAATAGGTTATGTTTTGTCAGGTTATGATAAACCTTTTGATAGGTTTTGATAGATATCACTGTCATTGTTAAATTTCTCCTCGGAATGTTACGAACAATAAATACTGGAAGCCTTATATTAGAATAAAAATAATGCTGTATATTTCCTTGAATCTCTGCATTTAGATTTTATGTTTAGTAATCATTATGTAAATTATTTTTTAAAATATAATATTGTTCAATATGTTAAGACCTTATGTTTTCCTGTACAACCGATCAGTTCTAATTTATGGTGTATACTGTATTTATTTCATATGTTTTAAATTATATTACTTTTAATACCACTTGTAAATATATTTTATGTTAAAAATTTATATGTTAACAATTATGTAGTTTACATTTGTTATAAAAGCTTTAAAATTAAAAAAAAAAACTTGTCTTTTTCACTTTATGATAACACTATTCAAAGATCTTATTTTTAAGTTATGTTTATACAAAATATGACTTGAATCAATATATCAATAGGTCAATAGATCATTAGATCATGGACGGATGGGAGGAAGAGGATGTTTTGATTTATTGATTTACTGATTTACTGCTTTGGCACAATAAACATTTACATTTTACAAAAATATTTTATTCAAAGAACTTATTTTTATGTTATTTTTATAGAAAATATGACTTGAATAAATAGATCAATAGATCAATAGATCAATAGATCAATAGATCATGGGCTGGTGGGAGGGGTGGGGTGGGTGGTTTGATTTACTGATTTACTGTGATTTAGGGTATGTAAAATGAAAAAAAATACGTTACAAGCATAAAATGAATAAAAATTTTCGTCAAAGCAAAATGTATTAAACAAATATAATAAAATTAAATGAAAGTTTTTAAAAATATATATTTTTAAATAAATAAAATTTGCAAAATAAATTGAAATTTTAAGTAAATAATTTTTTTTAATAAATAAATAAATAAAAAGTTTATAAAACAAAATACTTTCTTTTTATAAATGAAAAATTTAAAATTAAAAACAAAATCAACTTAAAATAAATGAAAAGTTTTAAATAACATTTGCAAATAAATGAAAAATTCAAATTGAAAATAAAATGAAATTAAAAATAAATGAAAAGTTTTAAAATAACACTTTTAAATAAATGAAAAATTTAAAATAAATAAAATTTGAAAATAAAAATATAATTAAAATTAACAAAAATTAAAAACATAGTATAAATGTAAAATGTAAGTTATAAAATAAAAATAAAATATACATGTTTCAACTTACGAAAAATTATATTAGTTAACGTTTATAAAAAGAAAATGACTTGAAAACAGAAATGGCAGTCTTCAACCTTTAGAAAACGGGTTATCTTTCTTAGATGCAATACAAATAACGGCTTGAACATGTGTGAACATAATAAATCATATGAACAGTAAGTCTGTATTAAGAAAGATGGAGATAGAAATTATAATTAATAAGTTCTTTGTGCTAAGATATATATATATTGTCCGACATATGGTGATCGCCTAATATACATTGGAGAGAGAATGGTTAAAATGTAGGTCTTAGATGATATAAAGCATGTGTCATTTAGCTGTTCGGCTTATAAATAGGGTTAGCATTTGTATAAACATAAAATATGCAGCTGTTCATTTATCGATTAGGTTTACCGTTCTTAGACTCAAAAAACACTCAAGATTACTCTTCCGTAATAAAAAAAAAAGTAATATCCCCAACCAAATTAAAAAACTTCATACGCAACCAAAGAAAAAATGCAGATGCAAATTATACGAAATTTGGCATATACGTTTAGAGCTCAACCGGTTAGGATGATAAATCAATTTGAAAGTTGAATGGGCCAAAGACACAATTTGATATAGAGCTATATAGCGTTATACTGTTTATTATTACTTTTATTGCTATAAATTACTTGTGACAAATAACTCTATTGGGTTTAGAGCTTCCCAATGTTAGACCGAAAGCATTCTCACGTTGTACGTATAATAGTAAGACATTACACTATAGTGACAAAAAAAGAAAAAAAATGGTTACTCTATAGAAGGGAATACCCAAGTTTCATAAAACGAATATTTGTAGTCATGTTGAGATATCTCACCACTCCCAAAAAAATTTTACAGCGAATCTTTTTTAGGTTAAAAAACAAAGTGCTATTAAAGCAAATAAAAATAAGATTAACATTTTTAATATATTATAATATATATATATATATATATAATATATAGTGTATATAGTATATATATATATAATTATTATTTATTTTAATTATACATTATATATATAATATATATAATAATATATATTAATAGTAGAATATATTATATATATATATATAATAATTATACCCTTACTATATATAACACAAGCTAAATAAATCAACATAATAATCATATATAAAATAATAATATATTTAAATATAATATTAATATAAAGCATTTATTCTTATATATAGTTTATATCCTTTAAATGTAAAATCAATTCATTTTCATAAGTTGGCACCTCACCTTAAACTATGGGCTAGAGCAGATTCTGCAATAGGCAAATATATATTATATTATATATATTATATATAATTAATTAATATATATTAATAATATATATATATAATATATATATATATTAATATTATATATATATATTAATATAAATATAATTAATAATAATAAATATATATAATTACATATATACTATATTTAATATATATATATATATATATAATATATATATATAATATATATATATATATATATATTATATATAACACTATTATAATTAATATAATTATTACTATATACATTATAATAAATAATTAATTCAATAATTAATATATAAATATAATTAATAATAATACTAGATATATAATATATATAATATAAATAAAGTATAAAGTAATTTAGAAAAGAAAATATTAAATAGAAGAGATAAATAAAAATAAAAATAAAATCAACGAAATTGGTTCTTGATTTTCTTAAACTTGTTTCTCGAATCGTGGTTTTATATTTGAGACGCAAAAAAATCAAATCTTGCTCCAATTTTGTCAAATTTCTCTTGTTTCAATATTTGAGGCAAAAGAACATATCTTCCTCCAATTGTAGTATTACCCTTCTTAGTTATTTTCTGAAGTTAATCTAAGCTTACGTCCTGCGAGCGTTACCATTAGTTCCTGCCGAATATATATATATATATATATATATATATATATATATAATAATATATATATATTATAATATAATATATATATATATATATATATATATATAATATATATATATAATATATATATATATATATATAATATATATTAATAGACAAGAATAAAAAACTACGTCAAATCCCTTGAAAACAAATACAGAATACGCACAATTAAAAGGAATAAAGTTTAAAAACAGAAATTTTTTAATAAAAATGAAAATTTACAATCCAGAACATATAAATAAATAAATAAAAATAAACAATAATACAACACAAAGTGTAAATTTATAAAAAAAAAATAAAATAAAAATTAATACATAAATTAAATACATAAATTTATATAATTAATTTTTATGTTATTGAAACAAAGTTAAAAAAAATTTGATTAAATTTTTGATTGTGTAATATTGAATATATGTACCTATAATAGTACTATACTCATCCTATATATATATATTTATATATATAGGTGACTATATATCTATATAATATATATATATATATTGTATAGTGTATCGAATGAATACTTAACAAATTATTATAAATAGATATATAAACAATAATATATACACATACATATATATACATATATATATTATACCTAAAAGTAATACAATAATAAATATAAGCATAGCCTAATACTCATAATCCCTGCATACCCCGAACCCCTCACTGCCTACCGATACCCCTCACTGCCGCAATTATGATTAATTCTTGCTCAGAACAAATTTAACCAAAACTATGAAATTATTCCACTCAATAAAACGGACTGAGATAAAATTATAACTCCATCAATAATATATATATAATATATTAATATATTATTAATTTATATATATATATATATATATAATATATATTATATTAAATATATATATATATATATATATATAATAATATAGATATAAGTAGCAGAATAGAATTAGGATATCGTCTAATAGGAAAAGCAATTAAAAGTTATAGATAAATTAATATAGAAAATAAAAGAAATTAAGATATAGTCCGTTGTAAAAAAAGAAGAAAGATAAAGATAAAAGTAAGAAATAAAGAGAATAAGAAAAGATGACAAAATAAGGAGATAGAGTATAAGAGTATATAAGTGGATAGTGGTGTAACGACCATGTGGACAAGCTAACTTCCTACGTCTGTTCTTCCTTCAACAATCTTCCCCTTTCTCCTTAATTTATTTCTGAAAAGCTTGCGAAGTGTACAAAATTTTTCCTTTTTCAGTTTCCTCTTAGCGTGTTGATTGCTCACGGACCGGGACAGCCCCGGCCTAGCGTGACGCGAAAGTATGAAAAGCGGTAACAACGCACGCCTCTTACCTCGTATCTCTTCCGTCGTCAATCCGTGCTAACTCAATAAATAGCAGGTGAACAAATAAATTTTCCATGTAAACTTTCCTATGTTTATATATAAAAAAAGATTTCTATTATATGACCATTTCCGGTAATATCAATATTTATTTCCAAGCCGATTTAATTGAATTTTTATTGATACCGTCATAATCTTTCAAAGTCAGCGACAACATAATTTCATATGTTCCTAATATGTCTTGAGACGTCTGATCAGGCAGATTTATAAGGTCGCTGAAGCATAACCCGCATCCCTCGTCTGATTGTTTTGAACCTAATGTCACAGAGTGCTTAACCTCTTTAGCAGCCTATTTTGCCGGTTCTCCGAAGACTTTATTATCGAAGATAGTTTCATAGAATCATTTATATTCGATCAATTTTTCAACCCCTCAATCTGCATAAAGTTTCAAATGCCCCTTCTACTGCTGGTGACATATTACATGCTGAAAGGGAGAAATATTCAAATCGAAATAGAAATATCCTATTAGTAAAATATCCCTATTCAAAATACCTATGAAGACAGTTCCCTAGCTCCTAACAAGGGTGAAGGGGTTGGAATAAACTCTAAGTATGAGAAGATATAAAGTATAGGAGAGTTACTAAAAAAAATAAAAAAAAGAGAAAAAAAAGTGGAAAATTAAAATGGAACGCATACATCCACTGCTTGAAAGAAATGTTGCTAGACGTAGTATGGCTTTGAAATGTGGACGAGTAGTCTGTGGAAAAGTGAGTAGTAGTGGTTAAATTAATTAGGGTTTTTCCTTTTTGCCGAGGTACAAAGGCACGCCGACTCCGGATGGCAGTCATCACCCCTTTGCCGTTCGTACAACACACAGCACCGCCACTACGTTTAGCAACATTTCGCTCAACATGTGGGTATGCGCTCATTCGATATTTATTTCAAACTTGGTTTCCTGGTAGAACAACTCCGTCGGTTGAATGGAAAAACAAGAATGACAAAATCACGGAGGGCGGGGATGCTTTGTTATGCAAAAAACACCTATTAATTTACCATCCATACTTTCCCATCTGTCACATTCAAATATAATCACATCAATGTTTCATTCTTCTT
>JABUQX010049849.1:0-10000 GCA_015478945.1 Trachelipus rathkii | reverse complement strand
ACGATTAAAAGCTGAGAGACATTTCTAAAGCTGACCTTTAACTTCTATTTTTTTTCTTCAATTTGAAAATTAATGTATCTAATTTTGTTATATTTAATGTGTTGAACACACAATGTATATAGTAGAAGAAAAAGATAGTTATTCGTAAACTGAGTAAGAAAGATGTAGTGGAGTCCTCAAGAAAACTAAAGTGTCAAGAACTCTACCAATCTTCTTAGACACTAGTTTCTTGAAAGACTCACTACATCTTTCTTTCTCAGTTTGCAGAAAACACAACTTCTTCTACCTATATATACATTGGTTTTCAAACATACAATAACCCAAATATAGCCTACATTAACTCTCATGTAATATTATCAGACCTACTTCTGTGTTCCACTTCTGAATCTCTTATCATAAAACAAATTTATCTATCGCCTTTTACTAACCTAAGAATATCCCCAACATTTCTTTGACATACATATAAAGCAAAAACAGAAATGTATAATAGATAACCCCCCTATCCTATAACACTTTTTCATATCTGTCCATTCCCGACAAAATTAAACCACCAAATAAAAAAACCTTCCTAAACGACCCGTTTATTAAAATAATATAATCCCCACCTTAAAAAAAATTCATTAACACCTCAATGCGTCTATAAAATTCCATTCATGATGAATTCAGTAGTTTACCATGGCAGAAACCTAATTATTTACTGAGAGAATATATCCACATAAAATAATTAATCAAATTACTTCCCCGTTCTAACTCGGCTTTGACTTCACATTCATTCTTCTCAGAAACACAAGAATTAACATAATGGACAGCCTCTCTACTTAACAATATAGCACAGCCACATTACCAAAAAGAAATAATCGAATCTTAATACATAAATAATCACGGAATAATTATAGATAAAAATATTCAAGGTGAAATAAACTAGATTTAAGTCCAAAACTCACATACTATTCTTGCTTCAAATACCTAAAGATTGAAAGAAAAAAAAGAAAACCAACTAGAAAAAAATTTACTTTTAATGTCATTTTTTAAATAAAATAGTCCTGTATATATACCATCGAAATAAGCCTAAAGTTATTACATACAAAGTAAATGTCAAAATTACAGTGTTTTTATTGTTAATATTTATTTGTCTCATAAAAGAAATATTTTAAGTTCTAAGGGTTAAATATCCTGTAAATATCCAAGTTGAGATCAAGCAAATTTTTACAATAATAAAATGCAACCAGTAAACAACGGCATTATAATGGATTATCCTACTAAGAAATTCTTTTTCCAAAAATGAAACAAAATGATTTCAGATAATCTTAAAAGTTTAGTAACTCACACTTTATGAAACAGTGCTTAAATAATACTAAATCATTACCACAGACTTAATACCCAATTTTTTACGAAAGGATAAACTTAGTCCATTTTCACACACCAAAAGAGGCATTCTAATAGAAAAAATTGAAGAAATAAAAATAGAAGTAAAGGTCAGCTTTAGAAAATGCCTATCAGCTTTTAAATCATTTCAAAATCATTGGTACTACCATTTCCCTAATCAACTGGAAAATTTTACAAACTACTTGACGACGCATATCATACTAAAAATAACATGAGTAATAAAAAAAAAACCGTTTCTACTTCAAAAATTCAACCATATATTTCAAAGCAAAGTTTCATGTAACCATCTTCAAATACTATAATATAGTCGTGAATCTTTCAAATTATTCATTAAAGAAGACGAAAATTACTGTTGGTACGGGGAATTGTCGTTGCTTTTAGAGAAACAAGATAATACATTTACAAATTTTAAACGATTTTTGAAACTGGGCTAAAAATCATTGAAACGATATTTCATTAGATCATGTATTAAATATTAAAAGGTTTTCTCTTAAATAAATTTAGTTACAATACCAGAGATTAATCCCAAAATAAATTTTACAAAGCTTGAAGATCTGAAAAGAAATGAAAACATAGTTCATCCCAAAGTGAAAGGAAACCAAATGTAATACTAAATCAAAATGATGTATAAATTTATGTGACAACTATATTACCTGATGAAATATACCACAAATACTAAAATTAAAAAAAAATGACAAAAAATTCAACACAAGTGACTTTAATTAAAAACAAACTAAAAACTATTTTCAAACTAAGCCCATATCATGACCAATTAGCCCAGTTTACGGATTACCAAAATCCAGACAAACCTTTATCATCTTTAGTCCCATCAATCTCAATTACCAACTGCATCCCTACAAACTCTCTTATTGTGCTTCTTCCCAATTGAAACCTTTAATTAGGAAACCTTTTTTACATATTTTGCTTCCACAACTATTTCATTCAACGTCGCAAAAACTTAACCCCTCTATACACATAATATTCTCACTTTGATGTTACCTCCGCTTTATTTAATTCAGTGCACACATTCCCTTCCACTCGTTAGTCTAACTCTAGAGCACCTATCACTACATGAAAACAACATCAACACTAAACTATTCTTTCTCCTTATTAAAAAAGCTTATTTTCCTTCACACTCTTACCCATGAATGTTTTCTTTTTTTTATTATCCATTTTAATGAAATAAATTGAATATATTATAAAACATAAATTACAATTAAGTATGGTATATCGATACGCTGAAGTTTGGTTCTGTTGAAGGTACGTTAGTTTACATCGATTTAAAACAAATATATTCTTTAAAATTTAGTTTCTCCTATTAACAACGTTGCTGAGCGACTGGAAATTATATTTTGATATTGGGAAAAAATGCCTTCTCAAATAAAGGAGGAAAAATCAAAATATTTTATAAAATATCATCCTTCGGTGAAAGAATCCTACTGAAATAGCCATACATTATATAATATATTATATATATTATATATATATTATATATAATATATATAATATATATATATATATATATATATATATAGTATATATATACTTATATATTAGTAATATATATATATATATATAATCATATATATATATAATATATATATATATATAATATATATATATTTATTATAAATTAAATAAATATATAATATAGTATGTATATATATACTATATTATATATATATATATATATATATTATATATATAATACATTATCATATTATTATATATTATATATATATATATATATTATATTATATATATATATATTATATATAATTAATATATTTTTTAGTATATAATATATATATATATATATAGTATATATAGTATATAATATATATTATATATAATATTATATATATATATGTATATATATATAATAATAATATAGATATATAAACAATATATAGATATTATAATAAAAATAATTGTCCAGATTTAGTGACATGGAACCTAACTACTTGCACATTAAACAACTTCTTTCCCAAGATCATTTGAGACAACAACGACCTCTTCACACCCCCATTATCAACTCCAAAAACTCTTCCCTTGAACTCCACAAAAGAAAACAATGTCTGACAATTCTAACTCAAGTTGATTAAATCATGTACAAATAAATTAATGGAATTATATTCAACTTTTAATATGTCATTTGCATAACTTTTTAATTCTTAGTGTTATAGTAATTTTACCCAGGGGTTGCACCCCCATTTTTAATCGACATCAAAGATCGACTACTAAAAAATAATAATTGAAAGAATCATGAAAACGAAATTGTCGCTCTCTTTAGAAAAAAGTTACCAAGCGTCGCAAATATTTTTAAAACTCCCATACGTGATCCCTAAGTGTTTTAGTAGGCGCATTTTTCGCACATTCTGAAAAAGCGACAAATTTTAAAAAAAATAATAGCCCACAAATATATTAGGAAACCATAGTTTACTTTGACGAATTCTAAGAAATTTTAGAAACTGATTATTTTTTACTATATCTATATATAATATATATATTAATATAATATATATATTATATTATATATATATTATATATATATATATATATATAATAATATATAATATATATATATTATAATAATATATAATTATAATTATATATAAGATATATTATATATATATATATATATATATTATTATATATAAATATATATAATAAATATTATATTATATATACTATATATATATATATTATATATATATAATATCATATATAATATATATATATATAGTATATATAAAAAATATATATACCTATATATATATATTATTAATATATATATATATATATAATATATATATATATATATATAAATATATATTATATATATTGATTTAATATTTATTTATGCATACATTCCAGAAAGGCCAGGAGATTATCGAAAAAGTTGACACTTACCAGAAAAACATTACTATTTGGATCGTATAAAGCCTTAATTACCAGATGTACTTTATATATATGCCTTATGTACAAGTCATATTTATTTTTTAAAACTAACGACACCCTAGGGTAGACCGCACTGATATCAGGAGTCGGGGTCTCTCGAGCCGACGGTGGGACAGAGGGGGAGACTTCGTCCCCCCTCTGTCCCCCATCGCCTCGAGCCCCTAATGGAAATATATGTTGCTTAGAACTTCAATTTTTAGGGGGCTCGACCGATGGACGAGGGGACGAAGTCCCCCGGTCTCCACCTAGAGCCGAAGAGACCCAACTCCGATATCAGGTGGGTCTACTCATCAGAGGTTCGTTAGTTTGAAAAAATAAATGACACATATTAGGTATATATATATATATATATTATAAACTTAATCACTATGGTAATAAGCTTTATACGCCGGTCATTGCAAATATAGGAATCTGGGGGTTTTTCTGGGGGTAAGTTCATACTTTTCCAATAATGCTCCTCCTTTCTGATATGCATAAATAAATATTAAATCCAATATATATTATATTCTGATATATATATTAGCGAAGCGTGTATGCGAATACAATATGTCTGTCTATAGGGAATATGAATATATACATAGCAGCAATGCTGATATTATTATATTATATATATATTATATATGTATATAATATATTATATATAATAAATAATTATATTATATAAGTATATATATAATATAATTATAGTAGAGATTATATAAATAAAGATATATATATAATATAAATTAATATAGATATTAATATAAGTAGATAATAGATAATACTAATCGTAGTAAAAAGTATAATAACAGTTACGATGTAAATAAAACAAGAGAAAATAGAGATAGAAGTGTAAAGACATATAATAATAAATAGAGCGCAATAAAATAATGTGTATATGTTTGGTTAGAATCTGAAAAAAGTTTGGAGAGGAATTGGCTTATAGAGAGAAATTTAGGCAGGTGGTGTGTAAAAGGAGAGGTTTTGAAAGTAAAGACGATCAGATATTTAGAGTAAGAGTTATAGGCTTTGTGAGTAAGGACAGTCCTTTGTGTGAAGTTTATGTTGGATAGTGAGCAACTGGAAACAAATAATCGGAGTTATTAAACTATATTTATAGGATATTTTAGAAATATCATGTCATTCATTGGAGCAGCCAGAGAGATCCAATTTTCGTGTCTGGCGGTTAAGACTCCTGACCTCACTGCAATTGAGTGTTTGCCCATCTGTTTGCTTTTCGTCCCATTATGTGCCATGAGTTCTCTTGGTTACGGATGGGGTAGTCTAAGTGGGAGTAAAAGGAGAGGGGAGTGGCTCAGAGATGTAATTGCCTTTGCCCCAAAATATAATGCAGAGCAGTGATTTTCTGCGTCGAGTATCCAACAGCGAATCCTTGCCTCAAAAAACAGGAATGGAATGCGTGGAGGTGCCAGCGGTGCGATGTTGCCATCGTCGACTGTCCCTCCCAGGCCCGTCTTGTGTGGTAGAGGCGTCTGAACCTGACATCTTACTCAACCTTCCCATATATGGGTTGTTTGCATAGGCGCAACATATATACATCAACTCTTCCAGGTGAGAACGAGCATAGCTCCCAGGTATTCTTTGAGTCTATCCAAATGATGAAGCTTCTCTCTCATGGTGCCACCGATTTTCTAGCCTCCTCAGCCAATTACACCCTTGACATGGGACGTGTGTCCACGTTCATTTGAAGTACTGGATGTGCTAGTTGCAGGGTTATGGAGTACTCTTCTACGACCTCGTAAAATGTCCCAGAGGACTTTCACAAAAACAGGGATTCGACCCACCACTCACTAGGATACCCTTTGGATCGGGGCAGGGTAAACCCCATGGTGACGAAACGGTGATGGTGTGGCTGGCGTCGTTTCTCTAGGAAAAAGGGCGCCCTAGAGAGCTTCACTCGCGCCCGTGTGAATCTTCGTCATTTCAAACCCGACCTTCGTCCCCTAATTGCCTTGCTCAACCTTCCGGCCGAATCTACAGCCGTTCCTGAGCGGGACAGAGGATATTCATTCCCTCCCAAACACCCTCCCTGCTCCCACCCACAAGATAGGCGCCCTCGCTTGTGTCTGATGCTTTCCGCGCGCACGCCGCTCGCCTACGGCCTGGTGTATAGATTGACATTTTTACGTCCCGTCCGCGTGGTTGCCCTGACGATCGGACCGACTTCGCCGCCACTCGCGAGGGCGCTCCGCTTTCATCCTACGGGAGATTTCTTTATCTAGCGCGCGGGCTTGTGGACCGTGGTCATCTCCCACTTTTTCGTCGCATGTTCCCTAGCTTGTCCTCCGCCCATCGTTGGCAGTTTGCGGTGCGAGCCACACTTGAGGTGGGCATGGGGCAGCTGCCCGCTACTTTTATCCCCAGGTTGCCGAAGTCTCGCCTGTCCTCACTTACCCGTCACGGATATCATGTACTGGTTAGTGTGTTACTCTGCCACGAATCGATGCGTACTTTCTCGATCTCGTGTGAGCGTTCTCGCTTTCTTCCAGTAAGACTACTGCCGCAAAAGATGCTGCCGATGTTGGATACACTGTCCTTCCAACTTATAAGTGGTTATCCTCGTACTTTATAGTCAGAATATACTTCAAGTTGTATACCCAAGCCTTTCTCAAGTGGACTAGACAATCCCTATCTGAACTTATCCTCAGCTCCCTTGAATATAAAGTTTTTCTTTGTAATCATTAAGGCCCCTTTGTATAAATGTAATAATTCGCGCTCGTGTTTCCGGAAATACTTACGGTTAATTGGTTGTCCCGGGAACTTTGAGAACTGTGGTTATGTAAAGTTATTAATTTAATTGGACTTCACTTTGGAGCGGCCATGCATGCTGTCTTCAAGGTATGTTTAAGCTTTGTTCATGTAGCGGGTAAAGAATTTATCTGCAGAAAGCTTCGGCGCTTTCTGTGTATTTAATGATTCCTGCTTATCTACTTAATCCCTTTTTCCAACAAGTAATAAGCTTGGTTCATGCTCATTCATGACATATGAAGCCCGAGAGGTGTTGTAATATGGTGAAGTGGGTCTTAGTTTCTCCATGTCACTCAAATGGTTGCCTTCACACTTCTCTTTTTAATTCACCACATCCCTACCCACTTTCAAAAAATATGCTGTGTTGTTTCAGTTTACAAATAACAACCGATCTACCTACTCATTACAAAGAACCTGTTGGTCACGTTGGGTGCTACTTTCATTTGTTAATATTAAGTATTAGCTACCCAGTCTGTACTGTTGGGGCGAAATTTTTTGTGAGAACTTCTTGTTTCTAACTTGAGACTCCATTTTCGAACTACCCGTTTTTTTCTCCGCCATTGTTGCGTCCTACATTAGGAATTTTGCAGGTATATTTCGTCATTTAGCATGTGGCTGCAACGTGGAGATAGATTCCATTCACTTGCGCCTAATGCGCAAAATTCGGGGTGGTATTGTTTCTGCTGAGTTGTCCCGACTTTCCTTTCGGTTGTGCTTAACGCTGGAGCTCGCCAACTGACCAACGGACTGATTAAGTAGCAAGATACCAATAGTTTTAACTTTTGTCGCAAAATCAACAAACCTCCGCTTAATTTGAAGAAAGTGTGATGCTCATAGCCGCTTATGGCCTACTCCCTTGTTCATATGTGGTCTCCCGTGGATGGAATATAACTTTACAGGGTGGTTTCATTTCCGATCACTCCTCTGTGGGGTAAAGATGCATTGGCTATCAAATTATTTTGGTTAAGGAACTTGCACTCTAATCACCGACGTTTCCTAGTCAGAGACTCACAGGCATTGGCAGATACGATCGAGCCGTACTTAGGCGATCGCTTTGTCAACTCCATGCAAGATGAAATATGGTAGTTACATATCACTGGGGTGGGGTGTTCCATAGTAAGTACTTAGATATATTACCCTGATATACGAGAGTAAATGTTACCGTTATCAGCTATCTTTTTGTCCTGTTGATTTGATAAGGGCAATCAAAGGGCCCATAAATCCCTCAGTCTTCGCTTCACCCGAGCGTATATAGACACTTGACCAATACGATTATAATGTAGTTAAGCGTTCTACAGTAGTAATGATTATATTAATATATATTAAATATATATATGTCGTAGAACTAATAAATAATACTGAGAGAAAAAAGCGAAAATGAATTTTTATTAACCAACTTCAAACTGATTTACAACGTAATAGAATAATTATATATAATCTATTTTAATGAACAATAACGATTATTATACAACTGGCTGCAGCTCGAGATGTCTACGCTGATAGATAAACACCGTATTTTGACACACATCTGGCAGGCTACTAATTCGTTATCCAATATGAAACAGTTCGAAGAGTTAATTCTGACACACAATTATCGCTCAGAATAATATAATGAGGATTAATTGAGGGAGTTTTTAACAAGGAATACAAAGAGAATATCCAATTGGCTTTTGACTGGTCTAACTAACGTACTCCTTCCCATTTGCTCACTTCGATTTGCCCCTGGAATATTTATGATACAATAATTCCGAACCCCCGCCAACGGTAGGTCACTTTGAATGGCAGTTTGCCGTACTTGTTTTAAAGAGTGAAAAATACAGACTTGTGCAAGCCTTTTTAAATATAAAATTTAAAAGTGTTGTCCCTCCATCAGCTAATAATTAATAACGGAACATTTCCAAAACAATCCTGAAACTCTATAACTTTGGAAAGAAATTACCACTCTACCGAATTTGCTCTTTACCTCCCCAAGGCTGATGGTGTGGAGGAAACAGTTCACTCACACTATAATCTATTGCCCATTATAACCAAATTTAATTTATTTTTTTATTAATAAAATTGTTGATGAACTTATATTTTTTTTATTCAGAATTAATGGCTAGCAAATGAGATGGGATCTTATTTAAGTAAATTTTATTGTATAAGTTTATTCTAGGTAACCTGCTTATACTTGCAATTATGTATGTATTCCCAAATAAAAGTAAGAGTGCAAGCATATGAGTAGAATCGAAAGGTTTTTATGAGAGAATGGCGTTTTGCACCATAAAATTTTAGGTACCAATTGAGTCATCTCTTTGTTCACACAGATGAAACGATAGACAATGAATCAACACATTATTTACACTTACGGGGTACGATTATTAGCAAAATCGGAACTTAAACCAACACGTGGTACCTAACTATAGATTTGTTTAACAGACTATTGATAACGCAGAAAGACCCAGTGAGTGCGTGAATGATCTTATTCCATTCCCATCCTATACTCGGATCGCTCATATCGTGATCCCTATTTTACATATCTAAACACTATTTAATTTTTTCGTTTCTATGTCAACAAAAGTTACTTTTTATATATCACAACTTATTTTTAGGACCTTCACTTATCGTAGGCTAAAAAAAAACTTGACAGCCGAGAAACTTACATCATTTTTATCATAAGAAAATATTAATCGTGACGTAAGATAATTATTTTCTCTAGAAACATTTATGTTGACACTACTGTATGAAAGCCAAACAACTACCATAAAAACCACATAGCGCTGACGTTGGACTGACCCACAGAAACCCTCCTAAAAAAAGATTAATATATAAGAAATCATCTGTATGGCTTTCGAGTGACAAACTGTGAATCTACTTAAACGTTTCTATAGCATTTGATCTCTTCCTTTTCTCTGTGGTGGGTGTG